>LOND01001915.1:22643-62465 GCA_014220965.1 Paragonimus kellicotti | reverse complement strand
TCCATCTCACTTTCTCTTTTTTCAACTAACTCCTCAATTGCTGATCCCAAACCTCGTGTTCAGACACATCAGAGACTTGCATCACTTACTGCCCGGTGGAAGAAGTCAGCCCGAAACATAGTGTACCAAACACCAGGGTATTTGCTTAAGGCCGACATGGAGCTGCGACACTCGCTTTCTGTTGCTGGGGTCAGTGACAGAGTTGGTTCCTTAAGCCCTTCGAATGGGGCTCAGCGACTTGAGATACCCTGCACACCTCGCTTACTTTTCGGAGCTGGTGACCGCTAAGGTGATTCGCACGCCTGCGGGGTTTGTCTACTGTTGGTGGAGACCGGAGACACCCGTATGCCAGACACGACAAGCTGTCCGGGAGTATATGTGCTCCACTTTTGTAACCGGGCAACAGACGCTTTGATGTACTACCATCAAAGAGCTTATGTGACATTTTATAAGGGACCCAGCTGTCAACCGTAAGTTCACTACACTCTAGGAGTACTGCCGGCCTCAACTATTTCCGTTGGCAGGCCTGACGGTTTGGTCATTAACGAATAGAAGCAAAATCGGACGATCAACGGAATGACGCGTCATAATATGAGTGGTTCGATGTATCAGAACACGTACGGTCTGGCGACATGTGAATACAACAGGGGGAGCAGATAAATTAGCACTCCCTCGCACACAACTTAATAATGAATGTCAGTGGTTCATGAAAAGACGCATAAAGAAAACTAATAGTGCATGGTACGTATTCAAACAGTAGTGAAAAGTGACTGCTGTCAAGGGAGAGTGAAAACAATGCAAACGTCAACAGATCGCAATTTCAGAGACTTTTGCGCCACAAGTAGGGTAGTCAGCACAGTTTTTGGACGCGCTTCGTCATGCACTACAGGCGACGTAGATCCACGTGCATGCTGCCCACGGACACCAGGGGGAGTATCACGAAAGGAAGGCATTTAAAGCGCCCTTGAAAGTGGGAATGTTTTTATGGCGGTACCGAGCCGCTGCACACCAGTAAGATTGCACAGAGTGTAAAGAAACTTACTTTCACTTACAGCTCGGTTGTTTGTTTGCAAGGTGTAGGCGCCTTGATGTTGTATGTTTGAATATAGACGTAGCTATTTTTAGTAGTTAGGTCCACTTCCCCTCCCCTCTTTTTCTTCTTTCTTCCTATATAGGGTTTTTTTCGTGGTTGTGTGGCAGTTAAGCATCAGTGTGAACCACTGATGTATTGCTGTCTATGATGATGATGATGATGATGATGTAAAGAAACTTGCAAATTAAAATGGATGCATGACCAGGGACCCGACGGTAGCAGACGGCCAATCGGTTGTCGTTAATTTCGATTGACTGAGACCTTATGTGCAAGCGGCAGCCCAAGACGCAGGTGACTGCGGATCTGAGGACGTTCTTCTCATGGTAGGCCCAGATTAGGATTACAGTCATCATCATCATCATAGACAGCAATACGTCATGGTCCACACCGATGCTTAAGATTGCCAGCACAACACGAAGAAGAAAAAAACCCTATGATAGAAGGAAAACGGAACGAAAAAGAAAGAAGAGGGAAGAAGTGGACCTTATTACTAAAAATAGCTACGTCTATATTCAAACGTACAACATCAGGACTATAGTAGCAGGCGGTCAAGGAGTATAAACGCGAGACGTGCTCAGAGAATGAGGGAGTGATGTTAGTTGAGAGTGGACGTACGTCGGTAGATGAAAAATTAGATCGTTAACATATTACCCCTCTGTTCTTGCATTCCACATGAAAAAGTCGACTGTTTTCTTCCCTGTACTGTTTTCCCGCTAAAATCCACGTAGAAACGGAACGATTAAATGCTCACTGTTGTTCTAGGTAACCGACTCATTTAGCAATTGGACCTCTGTTTCAAATGCATGCTACACCTTTCGGGTTTGAGCTTATTTTGCCTCTTGTTAGGCCTAGGTTTCCGGAAATTGTTACTCATTGCCCATTAAATGTTTGATACTCGTTTTTCTTTCTTATGTTATAGCTCTGTGATGCGTTTTTGAAAACTGCATCCCAAGATGGCTCTACGACATTAGTGTCGGTCTGTTTTTTCACCTGAGGGTGTACGGTAGTCATGTCTTCGGAGCATTTACCGACGTCTCCAAAAGAAAATGGGATTGCTATTCCAACTATTTGCTTAGACTCACGTACGGAGGGTGGATCTCATGTGGGTAATTATAGTGGACCACATGATGTTGATTGGCAGTACAATGATGAACACTCTTTTAGCACCAATGTAAGTGGTGACTATACTCGTCAGATTTATGTTCCTCTAGGTGACACATTTCTTTTCCTGGTTATCTTATTACAATCCATGCAAGAAGTTTGCTGTAGCTACAGCGCTGGTTGCGCAATGTGATCCAAATCTCCGTCATGCCGTTAGTTCGTTGTTCAAGTTGGACCATCACAGCGTGAATACGGGAATTTCAGAACGATCCTACTTTAATTCTGCAGATTTCGGTATGTTTATTCTATGGTTACCGTGCTTTGTTCCTAACTTTATGGGCATTTGAGGTTATTTTTCACTGTGAATTTGGATTCATTCATCTTTTCTTAAGTAGGCATTTATTGGGATAAGTTTTACCTTGGCTCACTCCTAGCCTTTAGGCGATATGTCACACGCCACATTATCCACGTCTTTTACAGCGTCAACTGTCTGTCTTTAAAGTCCTCTAGTGTTCCGTGCATTGTTTGATCCGAAGCTTTCGTATTTGCGTACATGCACAATCATCAAAGCAATAAGACCGTAAACAAAAAAGCAAGCACTAGCCGAGAACAAAGAAAGCAGAGGGACTTTACAATCAAACAACAGTGTTTATACTCAGACATTCAGCCTCAAGTTGCCTACATCTTGCCATATGTGAAGGTAAGACGTCATCAACAGCACAGCTTACTTACGGCTTTCATTGGTTCCCCTCCCGGGCTGGAGCCCTCGCGACTCAGAGTCGGTGGCTTGAGACGTTAGGTGAGATGGCGGCTAATCGAGCTCAGTGGCGTGAATGTTGTCGTTGTTTGGCCGAGTTGTCTGTGAAGTGAGTGCACTTAATGATGCGGGGCAGTGAAAGCCGTAAGGAAGCTGTCTTGCTGATGACGCCTTACTTTCACTTACAGCTCGGTTGTTTGTTTGCAAGGTGTAGGCACCTTGATGTTGTATGTTCGAATATAGACGTAGCTATTTTTAGTAGTTAGGTCTCTTCTGGTCCCACTTTTTTTCTTTTCCCATACTGGGTTTGCTTTTTTCTTCTTCGTGGTTATACGGCAGTTAAGCATCAGTATGAACCACTGGTGTATTGCTGTCTATGATGATGATTTCGATGGCTTTCACTGTCCCGCATCATCAAGTGCACTCACTTCACAGACAACTCGGCCAAACAACGACACATTCACGCCACTGAGCTCGATTAGCCGCCATCTCACCTAACGTCTCAAGCCACCGACTCTGTGAGTCGCGAGGGCCCCAGCCCGGGAGACGAACCCGACCTACAGTGGCCAACCCTTAGGTGGACGGCTTCATTCCCTTACTCCAGGTCATTATCCATCGACGTCGAACCTTACGCCAGTCGGACCACAGCATCGGCGAAGAGTGTTCGGTATGGCAGATAGCTAGCTGGCATCCTTGGTACATGGTCAAGCCATCTAAGTCTGTGTGGACGTAAGCTTGAATAAAAGAACTCTCTTGGCAGTCACCACCAAATACCGGTTTCCTGATTTCTTCGTTCCTTACTCGTTGACGACATCCGACGCGAATGATGGAAACGTAGACATCTATGGTTAAACACCTGTAGCCGACTAGCGACTTCTTCTATGACCGGTTAAACCATGAAGTTATATAATCCTCAGAACGGCCTTATATACGCGACCCTAAAGTCCATGAGAAGTGCCTGTCTGTTGCCAGATGTCCTAGATGAGCGAATACCGCTTAAGCCTAAGAGGTTCGCGCTCCTGTTTCATTTCTTACACCTCCGCCGCCTGTCGGTGATGCAACAACCCGAGTAAACAAACCCGTGAACCATTCCCACAACTTCATTAGGCAACATAAAATCTGTGTACTTACAGCAGTCCTGCCTAATCAAATTTTCACTTTGAGAATGTAAAGCGCATTCCGAAATGTTTAGCGGAGTGCGAAATAGTGTTTAACATGGTTTGTGATGCTTGAAAGTTGCTAGACAGTGACAAATTGTCGTCAACCTAATCAGCATCAATCAGTCTTCCACCAGGTAGGAGGTCCACGCCGGCATCTTGTGAGTGCCGCAGACAGTCCTCCATTATTTCGTCTATGACAAAACTGAACAAGAAATGATAAAAGTAGACAACCTTGACGTACGTCGCTCTTAGTGCTGAAACTGTTAGACATTTCACCGTAACTTGTGCTGAAGTATTGGAATGTAAGCGTCGACAGTATGTTCACATAGTTGGTCGGTACTATCGCGTGCTGAGTTAGCGAATGGAGAAAACCAGAACAGCCGTAGTCTGAGCTGCACTAGGCGACCTCAATTTGTTGTGAAGACAGCACCCTTTTCATAGTGGAACAACAGTATTTAAAATTGCTGTTAGGCGACAAGCGTCCCTTCGTTCTGATTGGCCAGTCCGTTGATACGTTCCACAACCCTTCATCGAGCAACCCAGACTTTTGAATCGGGTGCGCATCCAGGCTGCAGCTGATCGATCACAATTCCGTCTGTAGCAACTTGTACGCGAACTTTGATAGCCTGAACCTTTTCCAACCAGGAAACCGCTCGGTCCAATCTCATTTCATCCTTTCCTTTTCGATAAGCCTGCTCGCTTCTCTTTCTAGATGGCTACTATTGGCATGCATCACCGATCTACCTTTCCGACTACATTCGCTCTCGTAACTGCACGCGATTTGTCGTTTTCACCACCCCGTCCACGTCAACATATGACCTATGTCCATGTTCTTTAATCACTATAGCACATATTCATTATCTCAGGTTCTCAGAAACACACTGGACCAGCATCTTATCTCCTGGTTTAAGGCGTGCAAGTTTTCGAGCCTAACGATCATAGTATGTTTTTTGTTGCATTCTGCGTCGTTTAACATGTCATAGCCTAAAAGTGCAGATGCCATCGGCATTTTCCACTTTGTTCTTCTAAACATTAGCTACGTCGCACTGTATTCAAGTGTTCTCATTCGGCATGTTTATGCCTTCTACAAGCATTAGATACGGGTCTTCCTCTGACTCTTGGGCAATATGTAGGGGCTTTCTAGCAGTCTTAACTTTAGCCCCGGTCTTTCTGTTTGACTGACAGGCTGCTTGTTTGATGCTCAAACTCCCATTTGTCTGGGAACGCCTTAAATTTCGCGTACGTAAAGTGAGGACCATTATCAGAGAAAAATACCTCCGATGCACCATAGCGCGCGAATTGAACGCGCAGTTTGTTGACAACTGCACATCCGGTGGTACTGATTAGCCAGTCAGTTTCACAATAACCCGGGAAATAGTCCGCCGTGACAAGGTACTGTTTCCTGCCGTGTGTGGATATGTTGGCTTCAAATAGTTGCTACGGTCTTTCCGAAAGTTCTCTCAACAGCATCGTTCCCTTCACTTGACCTGAATCGTGCTTTCTGCAAATTTCACACTTCGCTATGTAATCCTTCATCTTACTGAACATACCTGGCCAATGGTAAATCTCCTTTGCCCTTTGAACACAGTATGTGCCACATGGATTTGTTCAGTGGACTTCTGTAAATCTTTCGGGATGACTATCCTCACTCCTTTGAGGATTATTTCCTCTTCCTGAATAAACTGACCGCTGTCCTTAAAAAGTATTACCAACTCTTCGAGCAGATTCTTCTTATCCTGCGGCCAGTCATCTTTTATCACATGAGTCAACTTTTTAAGTGATGAATCCTTTTCTGTCGCATCCTGAACCCCACCATCATGCCAATCAGTACCATCCTGTATTTCATTGAAGCGATGGTCTCCAACCCAGACTCATCCGTCGTAGCACCGGGTATAAATGCACGAGAGAGAATATCAGCGATGTGCTGTTAGTTTCCGGACTGGTAGACCGGCTCACAGTCGTACTTTTGTAGTCTAATCCTTATCCATTGTAGACGTTGTGGTGCTGCACTCAGTGGTTTCTTCACTATTGCTATCAGAGGTTTGTGGTCTGTGTGTACCACTGTCTTTCTTCCGAATGTGTACGTGTTGAAGCGTTCCAGAGCAAAAACCACTGCCAGCATTTCCTTTTCGATTTGTGCATAGTTTCGTTCCGCAGTCGAAAGGCTCCGGCTTCTGTAGTCATCGGTCTCCCTTGTTGTAGTAGCACAGCTCCAAGGCCTGACTGATTGCTGTCACATTGAATTACCAGAGAAAGCTCAGGATTATACGTCAGTACTAGGGTTATCGAAATTTACCTCTGTATTCCGTCAAACGCTGATTGCCGAGCGTTACCCCACATCCATCTGACTCTTATTCGTAGGTCGCTGAATTGGATGCATTATGTCGGTCAACTTTGGGAGGACTGGCTCAGGTAATTGAACATGACAGTCTGATGCGAAACTACTCTTACATTTTCGTGGGGCGACATATTCTGCATTGCCTTCACTATGTCCGGATCGACCCTTAGTTCTCCAGACGTGAGTAGTGGGCATGAAACGTCACTTCAGTCGTTTGAAAAATTGTCTTATCCTATGACAGTAGTCTCCCTTGCAAAACGCACCGGTGTAGAAAAGCTTCGAGGTTCCGTTCGGGCTCCGTACTCGTTCTTTCGTGTGTAAGCATATATTCTGCGACACAAATTAATTCTTCGAGTTTGTCAAGTGCTGAATTAGACGTTTCTGCAAAACTTCACTCGACTCTTTTAATCCGGAATGTGAACGCAGCCACCGAAAACACCCAAAATGAGCGTGAGATATGGTTAGATGATTGGATTCTTCATCCAGCACCAACTGTCAGTACGCAAGAGACAAATCAACTGTCGTAAAAAGGGACTTGGCATACTTCAGGCAAAATATCCTCCGGAGTCAGCAACCTATATTGTTACCTTCGGAGTACAACGGTCAGCGACCTGGGGTTAATGTAAACGCAAATATCACCAGACTTTTTCAACATTATTGCAGCTTGACTAACCCAATCAGTTGATTCATCTTCTTGCGCCATCACTTTCAGCTCAAGCAAATGATCCAACTCGTTCTTAAATTTTTGACGAATGGCTGGCTGGGCTCCCCCGTCGGGTAACGCAATCGGTGCAACATTCTTGGCTACAAAGAGACTAACAGTACATGGCATACAACCCAAAAAGAAGTCAAACACAGGAAAGTGCTCATCGAACATTCGGGACATGTTTAACACTTGAAGAAAATTGTCGTGATGAAAAGTCTCGGTCTATTGTCTGAATTGAGTTGATACTGAGTCTCCTCCACAATGAAGAAAATCAATCACAAGATTTGCTATTCATCGGATGTCTGATCAACACACTTGCTTTCTTCAGCACTTGCGTTTTCACTTCGTTCTACATTCGCAGCTTCTTATCGGACGACCCTACGTTCAGCGTTTAAAGATAAATCGCGGGTATAACATTGACAGATGCGCCACAATCTAACGAACATCGCCGTCGCTTGGCTTCATTAAGAAGCTCGATGTAACTTTCTTTTGATTCAAATGAATCTCGAACACTGTTTGGTATTTGTTGGACTTTTGACTCCTCGTTAATCTTTCTGACGCATGGTGACCCGCACTGCTTGACGAAACGGGTCTTCCTTCAGCATTTCGTACATTTTTTCCAAACACCAGACATTTCTGTTACTGCGCGAAGTCCAATTCACTTAGGCGTTAAACAAGCAGGGGCTTCTGTGAGTTCATTCTGCAATTGTTAAAGCAAGCTGCTTGTTGCAACTTTAGTGACAAGCTGGGAGAGCATCTGTGTGATCAACTGATTGCTGGTCAAACAAGATATGACCTTCCAAGAAACTCGAAACGTCTACGAACAGAAGGATGACGTGAATGCCGCTGCTGCTGACTCGAACGTTATTCTGTCTCAGAAGACCTAAGGCGTACACTCCTATCAGAAGTCAACCGATGAACAAGTTTCCACGGCTTCTCCATGTACCGGTCATCAATCCCGACCCAAAGAAAGTTAACGATTGTTTCTCTTGCTGTTGGTTACATCCACAGTCATCTTACCGATTCCGTAAAGTTGTATTCATTTATGTGGTGCATCTGGTCATATTAAGGAAGGTATGCAAAGGTCAGAAATGCCACCTGAGTCAAGTTAAAGAGACAAATGCTGTAGAACCGTCTGCTTCTGTTTACTCATTGCAAGCTGAAATCCAGGGCTAAGCAGTTCACTCACAGTGGCCTCAAATTCAAGTCCAGATATGGGTATGAATTTGTTGTAGACACAGGAAGTAGCGAATCCCTCATTTTAAAACCACTACTAGATCGCATGGCCCTGATGCTCTACTGAGATCAAGCAACGATTGAAATACGTGAAGTTACTGGGCATCGGTTAGCTCATCTTGATGAGATTGATGTAATGGTGGTTAGTAATCATAATGAACGGATTCCAGTACGATTCTTGGTATCTAAAGGAAACCAAGCCATCCCGGGATTAACGGCTTTGAGACAGCTCAACTGTGCTCTCTCAGTAAGTATTCATTACAAAGATGGTCTGAGTGGGAGTTATCAAGCTCACTTACGCAACTTGATTGTCAAGCATTCAAATGCGGTACTAGGAATATTCGTAGAGCCAGCAAGACTAGAGATACAAGGGGACCCTGTTTTTCTAACGCGCTGAGTAGTACCTCATGGACTGGGAGAACATGCGCACAGTGCTTTCAACAAACTGAAGATAGATGGTATAATCACGCAGGTTATCTTATCCGCATGAGCCACGCCAATTGTGGTTATGAAAGAGGATAGCACATCGCCTAGGATCTGTGACGATTATTAATTAACGCTGAATCCGAAACTGGAAAATGCGCAGCGACTACAGGAGAACCGGTGGATTTTATGAAAGCCCTGTACGGTTGGAGCGTTTTTTAAAATGGACCTGACAAACACGTACTTACGGATTCCATTGGATTCCGATTGATACGCCTTGGGGATTATTTCAATACACTTTTCTGCTGTTGGAATCACACATATTATGCTGAAATACTCCAGGCTACCATGGATGAAACAATTTCCAATTTACCAGGAGTACGCGCATATCAAGATGATGTAATCATATACGCAGATAGTGCAGAGAAGCATAAGAGGTTACTTCTCGCTTCTGGAACGATTCAGGGATAAGAACATTGTCGTAAAATCTTCTAAGTGCGTGTTTCAAGTACGAGAGTTGAGTTTTCTTAGCTTTACTGTGTGTGACAAAGAACACAAGCCGGATCCTGATCGGTACCTAGTTTTGGTTACTATGACGTCATCAAAGAATCAGGGTAAGTCGCGGTCAATAATGGGCTGTCTCCACTAGTCTCGTTTTATGCCGAACTTTACGATGATAGCACGACCATTAGTTACAGTTCAGTCATCGAAAACATGGGCTTGGACTCAAAAAGATGAAATTCTTCTTTTTCTATATCTGATCACAGATGCGCCCGGCATCGGTGATGTTTTAGAACGGCAGGGATGTCCGATTATTTGCATATCACGATTGTGGAGTAAGGCAGAGCATGGATATTCACAAGCACAAAAGGAGGCATTAGCAGTATACTGGGCTGTCAAAAGATTGCATAATATTTGTTTGGTATTAGATTCAAAATTGTTACAGATCACCAAGCTCTACAGTATTTATTTGATCCGCACAAATCAGTTGCCTAAATCATCAGCGGCAATGATACAGCGATGGAGTCTAGTTCTAGCAGCCTACGATTATGAAATAATTTGTCGTCCTGGTAAACAGATTCCTCAAGCAGATGTTCTGTCACAATAATCCACTTTTTCAGCTGCTGAGGTTTGTTTGCTTGCCTCGCCAGCCGTTCTAGTAAATCGAGAGGACTTGTTCAAGACAGCTAAAAACTACCATAACACGGTAGTTGCCACGATAACCAATGGTTGGTTACCAGTTGTTAAGATGAAACATTCAGTACTATTCCAGAACCGAGAGGAGTTATCAATACAACCTGATGGTGTGTTGTGTCGGAAGGATCAGTTGATCATTCCACTGCCACCACTACGAAAAGCGATATTAGACTATTTATGCAAAGGTCTTATGGGCGTGCATGCAATGAAATCATTAGCTCGACAGATGTGGTGGTGGTCGGAAATACATTCGGATATCAGTATCATTGCAAGGAACTTCTATTTTGCCTTCACAAATTAAAAATGAAGCCGAAGAATTTGACACCCTGATCGGACCATTACGTACCATGGCTACGTGTGCATACAGACTATTGTGGACCACTTCTTGGTAAATATTACATTCTGGTGTTGATTGATTCGTACTCACGGTGCCAGAAGTATTTATCAAAACCTCCCCTTCTACGTCATTTACTCATCATCATCATCATCATCATCATCATCATCATCATCATCATCATCATCATCATCATCATCATCATCATCATCATCATCATCATCATCATCATCATCATCAATCATCATTCATCATCAATCATCATCAATCATCATCAATCATCATCATCATCATCATCATCATCATCATCATCATCATCATCATCATCATCATCATCATCATCATCATCATCATCATCATCATCATCATCATCATCATCATCATCATCATCATCATCATCATCATCATCATCATCATCATCATCATCATCATCATCATCATCATCATCATCATCATCATCATCATCATCATCATCATCATCATCATCATCATCATCATCATCATCATCATCATCATCATCATCATCATCATCATCATCATCATCATCATCATCATCATCATCATCATCATCATCATCATCATCATCATCATCATCATCATCATCATCATCATCATCATCATCATCATCATCATCATCATCATCATCATCATCATAGACAGCAATACATCAGTGGTTCACACTGATGCTTGACTGCCACACAACCACGAAGAACAAAGAAAAAAAAAAAATATAGGAAGAAAGAAGAAAATAGAGGAGGGGAGGGGAAGTGGACCTAACTACTAAAAATAGCTACGTCTATATTCAAACATACAACATCAAGGCGCCTACACCTTGCAAACAAACAACCGAGCTGTAAGTGAAAGTAAGCGTCATTTACTATGCAGACATAAGTAAGTGTTTCAGTCGAGAAGGAATTCCGTAGGTCTTGATGACGGACAACGGATCACAGTTTTGTTCCGCTGAAATGAAACAGTGGCTTCACAGTATAGTATGTCGTCACTTACGAACTGCGTCCCGGTATTCCTGTTCCAACGGTGCTGCGGAAAATTTGGTAAAAAAGTCCAAAAGAGTCGTGAGTTCCATCAGTCGTAAAACATTTGCTGAATTGAATTCAATTCTCAGTAACCTTCTGCTTCTGTACAGGAACGCAGCCCATTTCACAACGAAAGAAAACCCAGCGGTTCTATTTAAGTCCAGGCGCCTGAGAGTGTGTGGATTCAACGGACGTGATATATTTTCGTGGAAACGATCTGCGACCTGCCAAAGGACTGATTACTCGCAAGCTAAGCAAGTACAGTGGAAGAAATTACTGACCTGCACGATGCCTCGATTCACTGGAGACACTGACCAAATTCATTTGCGAATCACTGTGAAAAAGCGGTAGAAACAGCGGAATGACCTGTATTGGAAAAGTTCGATGCACCGAGAATATCAGCATGATCAGCAAACGTAAATATCAAGGCTTTCAAAGGGGAAAAAGTTGTGGTGAAAATCCGCTCATCTCAACCCCAATACACTAGACAATCCAGCAAGAGACTAATCCGGACGTCGCGTTAAGATATTACATCAGGATTGGACGAACAGTTTCAGTGTTACACCTTCCGTTATTCGCCAAGTTCTTTGTTCTGTATTGCACCAATCAGCTTACAGTTTGTGACTCCGCATGTGCCATTGAGATCAGTCAATGATAGACTTTAATTTTCTTGAATACTGATGTACATCTATAAATTCGGCTTCTTGTCTCATGAATAAGAACTGCTTACTGCAACCAGTACGAGGTCTTCTCCTTATTACTTGCGTGGGAGGTTTCAATTCAAGTACGATTTCTAGGGCTACTCTAAGTTATTAATTCCGAGTGTCACACTACTAGCCCGTTTCTTTAATTCTAGGATAACCTTCGCTAATCTAGGCCACCTTTGCTGGCATCGTCTTCTGTCTGAAGCGTGTGTTGGGCGACTGCAAGAGCAGACTGACTGTGCGACTATCAAATTTGGTTGTTCAGTGTGAAGAACTTCGGCGATCGATCATGTACTAGTTGGTACCAGTGGGTAGACAACAACGAAGTTGGAATGCGGATATTCAGCCAGTGGACTAATCGTTTGTCATATCGAGCACTTGGTACCGATGTCCAAAAAGACTAATGTAAGTTGTTGAGTTGACAAATAAACTGATATTGGCAAACGAATCCGGTTGCTTGTAGACTACCTTCGTCTCTCGGGCCGAAATCGTGGTGGCTTGCATAGCCTGTAATTGGAGACGTTAGAGAGAATAGCAGTTGATCGAGCTCAGTAACATGAGTGTTACCGTTACTTTCCTAGATAGTCTGTGAAGTAAGTAAATTTAATGATATAGGGCAATGTGAATCACAAAGAAACTGTCGTGTAGATGCCGTTTTACCCCCACTTTCAACTTAGTTCTTCATTTTTGCGGTGTATAGTCACTGACGTTGTATGTTTGTCTTTGAGTGTATTGGCGTTGTTAGAGATAGGTTCCATCCCTATCTTCTCTTTTATCCATAGGTGTGAATCTGTTTTTGTTTTCGTGGTTGTAAGTTAGGTCTCGTTACAAACTACAGACACATTTCTATTAATGCTTATGGTTTCCAGCCGAAGGTTGTAACTCGACTGACGGTTAATCAGACGAGCCGAAAAAGCCTAAAGAAAAACGTCCACCCAACTTTCGTCTACTTCTGTGCTACTGAATTGTGCAGGCTGGTCACCGGGGTATATCAAGACATCTGGTGATTCGACGCAGGCAGAGTGCTACGAAATTGTTAACAAAATCCATATTTAAGCAAATCCAGACCAGACATTTGGAGCACGAGCGTCAGTGGCGAACAAACTACGCCTTTCCGTACTATGTCTGTCAACCGTGAATGAATCATCTACACGGATGTTGCAACACCGGTTATGTCCAATTCTTTCGGTAGTTTAACCCTAACAGTGACTGAAGCCACGTGATCCTCAGCTTAGTGAGACACAAACATCAGCACAGCAAAAGGACAAATGTTGCGAGGTTTTAACACTCCGTTTATTCTCGTCGGTCACGCATAAAACCAGATTATATATATATATATATATATATATATATATATATATATATATATATATATATATATATATATATATATATATATATATATAAGGGGCATGCAAAAAGAATAGCAATTAAACATGACGCACTAAAAGAATCAGGGTCAACGCCATGACAACCATACTGACCGTTCCACTACCTTTTGTGCGCAGAGAAGTGGTCGATTCTGCTTGATTAGCATGGTCCCCGTGAATATCAACAGCGCGATGTGCCGAAGTGAAACATTGACTGGCCAGTACCTTCGTTTGCTCCTACGGCATACAAGCGTGGCTTGGTCCGAACCCTGCTCTGTACAGCCAAACATATGTACTGATGACCGCATCAATTAAGAAGAAGAATTTATGAAGGATATTTTATCGGCAAACGGTTATCCGGAGAAGTTCATAGAAATTCATTGTAAACCACAGTTGATCAAAATTCACACCGAGACTGCTTCCAAGAAGCAAGTTTGGTTGAATGTGACTTCTAAAGATTACGACACAACAACCGATATAGGCGAAAGTTACAGACGGCCCCAAATCATACTTCCCCACCTGCTGAATTGCGAATGTTGTTCCCCACTCGCTCTGTCGTCTCCCACGTACCCGATCGTGACCCAACGAACTTTTCCGTCTCACACTTAATTTACCAGTTTACATGCAGTTGTAATGAAAAGCACATTGGTAGAACAGGCCGGAGTTTACGACGACTGATAGTGGAACATATCCCTAGGTGGTTATTGAGCGCGATGACCCAACAAACACTGGTAACGCAGCGGCTAGGCCGGAACCCGGCGTCTTCAATTGCTAAACACATCTTGGATACAGGTCACTTGGTTGACCTAGTAACATCGTTCACTGTGTTGTTACGTAATCGAAACCCGAAGCTGTTGGCATTCGCGGACGGCATGCTGATCAAGGAGGACCGGCCACTCCTCTGTTCTCAAGAGGTGATGGAGCAGTCAGTATGTTTCCCGTGAAGCAGACTGATTTTGTTAGTGTGCGTCATGTTTAGTTGTTCTTGTTGCCATATCCCTTTTATATATAATCAGTGTTTTTATCTGTGTGACCGACGAGAATAAACGAAATGTTAAAACCTTGCAACGTTTGTCTTTTTGCAGTGTTGATGAATTGGCTCAAGGAAACAATGTTTCAGACACGAACATCAGATTAATAAAGCTATCGCCTGGTAACCGTGGGATCTTATATTTTATACCTCTTGATGGCGAAAATTACCGGAAAGAGGGCCTTTCGTCATGTCTAGTACCTTAACATAAGACGACCTGTAGTTGGTAAGGTGTATACAAAATTTGATTATGATTAGTTACCTCTGCCTTTTAAATATTTTCTTGTAAAAGTTCGCAGGTTTAGATTGTTTTAAATAGAGCACCATCCACACTTGATCGCAGCCTTCGCATTCAGATAAGCCAGCTCACTTCGAAAGGAAATACTTGTGAATAAATGAGTTGTAGTTGAAATAGCTGAATTGGAACACTTGACCACCAGCACCTCTGCAAATGGCGTGACGTAAAGTTTTGTGCTAGAAAAACTGGAGGGCTAAGATGGCTGCTAGTGTAGCTGGAGCGCGGTTTCATGGAATTGTAAGCCTGTATGCCGTAATAGCACTCGCTATTTACTGCCGTTTGTCAGCTGAATTTTATTTTCCCAGATCTAGACAACAGTGATCGAGACAGCCATTTTTTGATGAATTTCAGGTTGTGCGGATTTCTTGATAAGTTTTACCAACCGGGAGTTGTACAAAGTTTGCAACCTTCGTTGCGTACCAACCTATTGTTGTATTTAACATTTGTGTATCAAAAGTTCTATCATTAGTCCAAAGTTAGAATGTTTTTTTTCACACTTTTCTCTCATTTGAAAAAATATTGTTTGTTTTGTATATAGACTATTTCACTTCGCTACATTGGGAATCTGTACCTCCACCGCGGCTTGTGGAGGAGCTTGTAAAGTTACTGGCCTCTTTTCCGACGTTTGCTGTCCCACCGTCCCATTCACGATCTTTGCATCGTCTCTCAGTGTGCAGTGCAACGGATAGATCAAAAGAACTGGAATCCACTCCAACATTTGATACCAAAACCGATTCCGTTGATGTCGACATCCACAGCCACTACGATCGAGAATTGGATAGGATGCAACTGTTGAAAAAACATCATTTACGCCTACTGGCCGATTTGCTTTGTCATTGTAACGAACTAGCATGCATGCTATGTATCAGTCCGGAAACGGAGCAGGCTGTACAGGCAGCAGACGATAATGCTATCAGAGAGTTGGTTGTTCAATCCTCTGTCGGTCAGCTGATGCTAAAAACCATGCTACATCCGATGTTCACGTCAGATGATCGTAACTGGATGCTAACAGTCATGCGTACACATCGGCGTTCGATGTGCGTGGAGTCAGTTTCCTGTCAGAATGTATGTTACTCTAACACTTTGCATGCTGACAAGTTTATTGGATTCAAGTTGTTCGATGGATTCTTGGAGCTGGCGTCTGATATAACTTCTGTTCTACAAAATACCGGTTACAGATCAGAACACTTCGGTAAGGTTTATACCGATATATTTTTTGAGGGTTACTCTACTGTTCGCCTCTTTGCAAATTAGTTTATAATTGCTACAGATTGCCATTGATTTTCATGTGCTATTTTTCTTAAAAATGTCCATGCCAATTACAGCATCCTCCTTGTCGCACTCGCTCACTTCATCGGGATTTATCTCCGGAGGCGGAGAATCAGGCAGTCAGTATGATCTGTTATCTGAGGCAACCACTTCCAACAGTCATTCCGCTGGAGGCTCACACTACGGTACTCTACTCACCGTTCCCAACACCGATTCCCGTCAAGCGATAGTTCATGCTTTCCCGAACCATCCCTGTTCATCTCATCCTTTGTGGGCAGGGAACCTGGATCACCGCCGTCTTTCGGACAGTCCCTATCTACTCGGTTCTTCGTCACCTACTCCATTCGAAGCCAACCATCAGTTGAGTTGTTTAGACGATGCACGTATTACTGACCATCCAAGTGCATCTACTGCGTCACATTTGTCTGGCGTCGCTGCTCACTCTGTTGACTGTGGCCTAAACAAAGCGTCCCACCAACTGGCATTCCCACAACACAAACCATCTGCCCTATCGCGGTCCTCGTTGCCAAATGCACTGACACCGCATTACCCTGTTGGAACAATCACGGAACAGACTGGTGACTCCGTCTCTTTAAGCAGTGCTAGTTCCACTTTCTCCAGCAATCTGGACATCAGAGTGAGTTGCTTCCATTCCCACAACCGCTCCAGAAACCTGATGTGCTTACTGGGGTCATTGTTTCGATGACTGGGTGTCGCGTTTAGTCATCAAAGTTGTTTGTTTGTTTCAAGTTGGGTTTGAAATTTGCTGGAGTTATTTCATAGGTTCTTCTGAAAGAAACATTGTTGTTTTTATACTATGTTTAATCCTGGTTTCAGCACATTCATGAACACGCTAGTCATCAGTTTCCAATCGTTTACGTATTTTATACTCCACCTAGTTTCACTACTGATCAGATTACTGACTATGCCCGTTGCTAAACCCCTTATATCAACCGCCTCCTCTTTCAGGATAACCAGGGGATGGTACCATTTATTATGACTCCACAAGGGAGTGTTTTTTATGAGTTGGTGCTGTATACAGCGTCTCCTCTCGAAATCCCTGTAAATCAAAGGGCGATACAACTACAGAAAACGCGTGATGTTGAAAGGTCACTGATAACGCTTATTTATGCATCCACCACTATCGTAACATTTTCCTTCTGGTTTGCCATTGCACCAACTTTCGTCAAATCGGAATGCGTGAACGAAGGTTATGGGGATCACTCCAAAAGTGATAGCAATTCAACTGTGCTGGACATTTAAGGAAACACACTCTTGGTCAGTGTTTAGTCTTGTCCGATGTTTGACCCGATCCTTTTACGGTCTACAGTGTCAGGCCCTGGGCAGGCCTAAATCGAATGACGGCCAGTTATCGTCTCGCCTCAGTTGATGTGGACAAGTGGATTGAACATTATTATGGCCTTAAGTGCCGTTCACGTGGATTTGCGGTTGCATAAATATCATATGAGTAGGCATCACAAATTTAATGACGGAAAGCGAGGTCGGCTGCTTTGGAATGGCGAGACTTCAAATTTGTTTGTGGCCAAGTAATATCATTCCGAACGCCTTGACGATAAAGAAGAAGAAAAGATTGTTCATTTGATTATAAGTGATTGTCTCAATGTCAGTAAAACGTAAACATTCAGTGGGTGATCACTAATAGAGTAGAATGTAAACATTCAGAACAAAATGAGTCTTCTACATCCCCCCTCCCCTATATGTGGATGATTGGGTTTAACTAGTTTTTCTGACCATTCAAAATGAAGTATGAATCCCCTCCCCCCGAAATTCGCAATCTTCGTTGCGATCTGGCCCTGTACTCAAGGAAGACTAATGTTAACTAGAGAGCGCTTAACGGCAAGGCATGCTTACTTTCATGATGTGGCACACCAGAAGTATTCGTATATCGTTAGTTGGAATTTAGGCAAGGTGTAGGCGCCTTGATGTTGTATGTTTGAATATAGACGTAGCTATTTTTAGTAGTTAGGTCCCCTTCCCCTCCCCTTCTTTTTTTCTTCTCTTCCTATATAGGTTTTTTTCCCGTGGTTGTGTGGCAGTTAAGCATCAGTGTGAACCACTGATGTATTGCTGTCTATGCTTATGATGGTGTACAAATTACCTTTGTTTGAAGGCTTTTGTTCGCTCTCATCGGGTTCATGCTAAGAGTGGACTAAAACTACTCATCATGCTGGAAGTATTGTTTGATTTTTAATAAGATGACCTGGGTTCGACTGTATCGTTTTTAACCTAGTTGTGCGTCTCTCACGAATAGTGCAGAGTTATCCTCAGACATTTTGCAACCTTAAAGTGTTTCGGAACTAAATCAGCCGGGTAACCAAGTGGCAGCGATACGGACTAAAAGTCACAAGGGAGTGGGTTCGAGTCTTGGTTATCTCGATTGCCGTTATCTATGTCTGGCAACACTTGTTTCTACATATAAGAGCTGGAACCTATGACTCGAACTTTAACGGTCATGTGCTGACCGTCAACCAAACCAGCTTGTCAACCGTCCATTGAACCAACGAAATAAGGTTGAAAATAGGATATCTATCGTGCATAAATGCCACCTGCAATTTTTACCTCGACTTCCAACCTTGTGCGGATGGCAGTGCATCTTTTCTGCACAACTCTGCCCAAGGCGCGAATTTCCGCTGACCCCATTTTCCTGGTAGATATAATGGTGTGGGATTAGTTGTCATTTCGTAGCCTATTCCGTGTATTCAACTAGTTGTTCCGTAAACAGATAAGCAGAGGACACAGCAAGCCGCGTGGATGGTGGTATGCTAGGTGGCGTTCACATTGGTCAGAACCTATATTATCAAGTTATCAATGGTTCGGTGTATATCCGTCATTCAGTTTCGTATCACGTTCTTCATCGACTGATGATATCCCATCATCACTTACCTACGACCTATTTGTTTGATAAGCCCAAACAGTTTATCACTCTCTTCCTATACAGGGTTTGCTTTTCCCTTCTCGTGGTTGTGTGGCAGTTAAGCATCAGTGTGAACCACTGATGTATTGCTGTCTATGATGATGATGATGATGCTCGGTGACTCGTCTATATCCAACTGACCTGCACCATCACAGCAATCGACATTCTGAAGTTCCCCAGAAATTATCCTTTCGAACAGCACAGTAGACGTGGACCTAAAAATGTAATACCACCCAACCTCTATGGTATCCAGCGCCCACCAAACAGATTAATATCTCGATTGAATATATAACACATAATTCTTCTAAAATTTCAGCTGCGCCATCCGTCGTCTTATTCAAATGTTCATCTATTCTGAACCCCGGTAAATCGAGGAAACATGCATTCATCACCCACGTTGCTGAGCTAGCGTCGGACAGCATATCGTACATCTTGTCTTTGAGAAAGGGTTTGTATGCCAGCAACTCAAGCTGCATGATTGTTTCCCTTCTGTATCACTACGTTCTTGGTGATCCTACATTCTTCTGTTTTTCTGTAAATCACATTCTTCCTCTGATTTGCTGTCCCATAGTTTGCACACCTTTTTTGGTTTGAAGGCAACCTGTCCAGACCGTCTAAGCTTGTCTCCTACAGCGCTGACCAGTGAGGCGACGGCTTCGAATCAGGCTGAAGCTTTGGGTCTATCGCAATGCTGTACTAGCCCTCCTCAGTCGGTTAGTTCGGTCACTGCAGATAAGAAAGGCGTCCCGATTGAACAAGTTTCCCAATCACTTCCTGTTCACATACCCATGCATGCGCAACATACCGCACAAACAACTTGCAATTCGGAACAACCAGTTCTTTCTGTGGAAGAACCAGTTTACCGGCCGCAGTTTGAGCGTAATAACAATACTGGTAATTCAACTTGGACTGGGGGCAGCGGGTCTTCCCCAGATGAGAAGTATACTGAGGAGGACACTATTTCTGTCGGTCAAAACAGCTCGTATGCTGATCCGAATTCCGGAATGGCGAGTGAGTTTTGTTGCCTGAACCATCCACGACTGTCCCTCAGTGTATATGTTTATTCTACAGAGGCCATCGCAATCGTCCGTCTGTAAACTATCTGTTCAATTGTTTTTGTTCTTCTTTTAGTACTGCTACTAATATTTTGCACTTCTGATCATTAGCACAGGCTCAGATAGATTGGCTATCAGTATCATTCCAGTAAACTGAAGCCGAATTTTCGCAAACACATCTGGTAATCCCTATTTTTCTGCACGCCGTGCTTTCTTTCGGCTACACAGCTATTCTTTCATCCCCCCGTAACATTTTCATCTCGTTCAAGCTCTTGTAACTTTACTTCAAAGTCACCGAAATGTGCTACCTTCAGTTAGCTTCTGAGAGAAAACAGTTGTATCCTGTCATCTCAACTGGTCGCATAAACTGTTCGACCGAATCTTCAAAGGCAAAGCTATAGTGTTACGACACTGTTCACGTCTCCTTAATAGTTGGCGATGATGGGTCTGATTACTGTAGGCTGAACCTTCATCATCTTGCCTGATAGACTGGACCAGGTGATCACATAATCGCTGACCTGGCTATCCTTGGAAGTATATTGGCCCGACTCATTTTGAGTCGTAATAGAAATTTGCCATTCAGATGACTTTTCTTCATTGTAGAGTACGTTGAACAGAGTGCCACAAAGTCTGTCTCTGTGTAGTATATGAAATGTTGAAACTGATGGCATTTATTTTCTGGGACGTCATGCTTGATAACTTGTTGAAAACTACTCGCGTGACAGCTTATCGCGGACCCGTCACATGCTAGGCTTTCTGTTTTTACATCACAAATTGCTCGCTACCGTCTGATACACAAGATCACATGTGTGCTGGAGGTAACCAGGCTACCCAGTTCTAGGCAAAATCGGTTAGACACGAACTGCAAGCTTGCGATTAGTAGTCGAATGTCGCTGCAACCGAGCTTTCGTTAGCAATCCGTTGATAGGAATGGGTGCGCTGCTTGTCAGCAAAGGTGACCCTACGCGCTAATGGTGTGAGAACCGGCGAATGCCTCCTTCTGTGATTATTTTAATTTCCTTTGAAAACGGGTACAGTTAGTTGTGGGTGACAATGTACATGCATAATGTAATGTGTTTCTTGTACTCACTTCTCATTTTCCCCTTTCCGTAGCTGTTCTTATGTGGCTGAAGAGTTTACGTCTGCACAAATACGCTGGCTTGTTTGAGCGGCTTTCCTATGAAGAGTTCATGGGCATTACAGAATCCTGGTTGGAACGTCATGTGAGCTTATTTCCTCCGTTCTATTTGTAACTCCTAGGGATATTGAATATCACATTTCATTACGTAATCCGAACAAATGGGCTTTATGGTGACGTGGATTCAACGTTTTTGGCAGTTCGTACAATCAGCTTTGTTAACGAGATTCATTGGATAAGAACTTTGACGGGTTATATAGCAGTCTTTTTAGTTGCTTCCGAACTTCGGCAACTTTCCTGTTTTATCTATATTTAGTACTCGGGCTGTCAGGCTTCTTCTCGCGAATGCTCAGATTGTCCTGGCTTTCCATCTTGCGATTGAAATATCCAATTCCGTCAGTATAGTTTCTTTGTTACGTATATCATCAAGTTTTGCTTACCCTGGGAAGGTAGGGCCCCTCAGCTATTGGGTTCATCAAGGGCCAAGTTGTTCAGCTTCGCTTTTTTTTTATCATTCTTGTCTGTATTTCTACTAACAGCCGACTATTTAATTTACCAATAGCTATGTGAGCTCGCATCGATCATTGTTTATTAACTACACGATCGCGAGTTCGGGCCTGGCTACTGAAATTGCGCATATCTAGATTTAAACAGCTCGGTATTATCCACTTTGTATGTCATGCGACCGAATGAAAATGTTATAAAGACCGGGAGGCAATAGCAGCGAACAGGGCTCAAAAATCGCCCTGAGATTTTTGATGTATGTAACCTATGATTGCATTAATTCTAGACGATAAACTGTTGCGACTGATTAACAGATTAGACGTCAGTATTTGCAGAGGTCACCAGCAATATGCTATGTTCCAGTTGGTTTTGCCCTCGAGTACACATCGTCCTCTTCGTGTACGACCAAGAAGCCTGGTTACACCTATTGCCGTCTGGTGCTATTTTGAGCGAACGCCGGTGATTTTATTCCATCATCCGATGCATTTTCAGGTTTATTTATTTAGATGCTACGCAGTCGTGTCTAATGTGAGTGTCAGTTAGCTTATGTTGCGGTTTTATCATTCGATTTTCCGCCAGCTTTTGTCTCATTTTGTTTTTTGTTCTATCACGATCTTACTCGAACCTACTCCTTGATCTTTTTACTTATTTCGTTGGTATTTTTTCAGAACGTGACTCAAGGGGCGCGCACCAAATTGCTTTTAAGTATTTGCAAGCTTCATGCCAGGGGGCCCAACTTATCCCGTGCAGAGCGCTGTCTACTCCAGACACCACCAACCAGTCCAACGTGTATGACATCAATTCGTCACTGTCTTCTGGAAATTTGGAACATATTGCAAACGCCTCTGAAGCCTTGTTCCCGTATTTCATCGTCCACCAATAATACCGTGCATGACGCTGATGGAAGCAAACGCTCGTTGGAGATAAGTACATACAAAACTGATACCCAAACAGCCCACGTTATGAATGATGCACACCATGCCAGCGACAACAGGCTTACCTGCACGACCTATCTTGGATCGGACAAATCATGTGCGTTGGACGAAACCTTAACACCTGACACAATTACACCAGTTATTTATCCACCGAGTGCTGACGCGGATGAATGCCTTCCTGACCAAATTATGAGTTGTCTTACCAAAGGTGAGCTCGATTGCTAAAATCTCTTAGTATTTATTATCGCTGTATCAATCAATCAAAATACCGTCGTCATCAAATGTTTCTTTTCAACCACTTGCATCCGTATGGCATGGCAGACAGGCTGTGCGCAGTTCACGGCCGGACACATAACAACGAACATCAAGCCCCATTTTAACTAGCTGTTGACACCGTTTACCTCTGTTGTGACCGGATCTACGGCCACGAGCGCGTAAATGGAGACGGGATAACGGTCAATGAAACGACGGAGTATACGCGATCAGTTAGTCTCTTCCCATCCACCCGAGGCTACCGCATGAACACAGGAAAAAGACTGGCCTTCAAACAGAGCTTCTTTATGTCGCTCAGCCCGAAGACAACATGGTCACAAACCCGTTCGTATTTATAGGGTTTGCGACTAGTAACAAAGCAAAGCCAAAAAGAATGGACCAGACAAAAGTCCAGACAGTTCAGTCTGGGCGTGTAGTCAGGATGACAACAACAGTTGTCACGACGGCTGAGGACGATCGTGGAGACCGGAGAAGTACACGACTATAGCAACGGTGAAGGTCGTTGACAGTGTACTTTGTTTGTCTTCTTGTCACACAATATTTTCGGGGAACTGGCGACTTCCCCGACAACCTCGTTTTCTGTCACTCCTCATTGTCCTTAGTCGGTTGGTGTTTATATCTTATGGAACAGATCGTTCTCCCATCAATAGCCAGTCGCACCGATCTAACAGATGGGCTGAACATTATGGGGAACAGCTCATCTCGCATCAATCATACCATGTGTACGACAGGATCCGAATGTTCAATTATTTCGTCCCAGACTACCTTCCGTCGGAAGCAGAAGTAGCACTGGAATTTACAATATTCGAAGCGTAACAAGGCTGCTGGACCAGATTCCCCTCTCTTTCTCTTTTCATACATGGTGGGGAGAGGTCGATATCAAGACTGACAAGAATTCTTCAGACGGTTTGAGAAACTGAAGAGGTATCTAGTGCCTATCAACAATACTTTCCGTTTTTGAAATGGGGATCCGAAATATAGGACAAACAGGGGCATCAATTTCGTGTCTGTTGCGTCCAAGTTACTCACTGGACCTCATTTTACGTCGGCTCACTAAGCCCAGAGAAAGTCAGATACGTGAAGAACAGGCAGGATTCCGATCCGGTCGAGGGTGCGTTGACCACATTTTTACCTTGCGACGGATCTTGGAACATCGGCACTCTTATAGGCAGCCGACGGTCGTGGTCTTTTTGGACCTGAAGACTGCTTTCGATTCAGTTGCTCGTAACGTTCTCTGGAACTGTCTTCTTCGCAAGGGAGTACCAGGGAAATACGTGAATCTGTTGAGATCACTGTATGCTCACTCTGCAAGCAGGGTGAGAGTTTATGGACAACTGTCTCGGGCGTTCATCACTTCTAGTGGTGTTCGTCAAGGGTGTCCGATTTTCCCTTCTTGTTCAATTTTGTCATGGACGACATTCTGGAGAGTGCGCTTGAGGAGTCCAGTGAACTTGGTGTTGAGCTTCTTCCTGGCGCTCGGTTGACCGATCTGGAGTATGCGGACGACATTGTCTTACTTAGCCCCTCTGCCTGAAGACATGCAGACCATGCTGAACAAGGTGATGACCGGGCTGGTTTGTATGGAATGCGCTTCGCACCTTCAAAGTGCGACTTGCTGCCTAAAGACTAGGGCATTCCCACAGTTCCTCCTGAACACGCTGAAGGTCATTGTGATGATGGTGGTTGTATCCCAAACACACTAGGAATCCTGCATGAGATTAATCAATTTATACACCACATGGAGCCTGTACTCATGAGCCGCAAATGAGTGGAACGCTAACAAAGTTTATCTATACCTTTTCCAGTTTAAGATGTCTCAATGTCAATTTAAGATGTTCCAAATAGGTTCAACTGGATTTTGACGGCGAACGGGATGGCGTGGCTAATGTGCACACGGGTAGGCTGAAAAACACGGGGATTGATTGGTTCTTATAGACTGATAGGACGCGGTCCCGCTAAGTGCAGAGATTGATTCAAGTTGGCTTGCCTAGACCCATTTGCTTGAGACATCTTAAATTGACAAGAATAGTCAAACTGTTAGTGTTGCACTTCACTAACGCTGCTGTTGAGCAGTGCACTTATGTTACTGTTAAGTAGTGCTGCGAATTTAATTTAGAATTTGGACGTTAATGCTACCCAACGCTCAAAGTAGCGGAGGTTCGGCTTCCCAAATGTGTTTTACTGCGCTATGAAGTGACACCACTGTGACGAAGAATATGTCTGGTTTCGAAATGCCTGCTTACTTTTGTGTTCATTACTACTAACGCTGCTTACGAGCAAGGTGTCAATATACCAAACAAACTAACCCTTACAAGCACATTTCCATTCGTTATGATGTAATGTGCAGCCCAGTATCATTCTCATGCTACAATCCAGTTGTCCTAAATATTTAGAATAAGTGGGGTCTTTACCTGGACATTGGACTCCCCCACCACAGCAAGCGTCAGATGAGTAACTGGTATCACTGTCATGCAAACTAGCAGATGCTTCATCGTCATGGCTCCCGCCGGGCGTGTTGGGTTGTATTCATTGTGTACAATACACTCAGTAAGTATATTTACGCTGGACTTGCTTATTATTATAACGCGATCAACCGCAAAGAATCAGAACATTACGCGCGAGCAAAATCACACCAATTTATGCCACTCATTGCGAGGTCAAAGTGAATGTGTCGTGTAAACCGCAAATATGACCATTCTGACAACTAACTAATCAGAAAACAAAAACGTATTGATCTAATATCGCCAGATTACCAACGGCTAGTAAGACGAACAAATGTAAACGGTTGGAACCTGGCGGCAACACTTATGACCACGATGACAGTATGCCCTGTTGGCCCGATGTCGTAGTGAGAAATATTGAAGGCCACTGAGAGAGATTTTTTAGTGTTCGGGAGTCGATAAGCTTTTTATCGTAGTAGAAGCTACAAATGATGTGGACATCGTCAAGTGTACTGTTTTTATGCTGACGCTTCCAAACCTGATGATAATAATGACGTACAGGAAGAATGGTTGTTACCTGTGCTATATCCGACATCTTAACCTGAATGAATACCATACGCTTCTGCTATTTGAGACATTATGACATCTACCGTTTTTTAGGCCTCGATTAAACAATACGGGGACTTGTATGGAATATGCTTGGGACCGACTGGAAATTCGCCTTCATCACTTTTAAATAACATGTACGCTGTCAGGCGCTTGGTTCCTTGAGAATGTTCCACTCTTGAAACAGGAACTGGTCTGACGAAGCTCCTCTGTGTCAACAGTGGAACAAAACTAAGTTACCGATTGTTTACAAATTGTTCTGAACTTATGAGAAAAGAAGCTCGTTAGGTCACTTTCTTTTGAGCCGTCAGTATGGGCTCAATGCTCTTCTTCACCGTATTATGTGCCTCAATGAATTTGTCGGGGTATCCATTTGCTAGTAAAGTTTGTCTCAGCAACTCCTGTTCTGTCTGCAGAGTATCCGGGGTGCAAATACGTCTGGGTCGTGATTACATAATAATTGGTGTGCTTGTAGGTGTGTCTAGTCCCTGTTTGTCCTTATCTATATGATGTATATAACTAGCATGTTTTACGTTTGCGACTGATGAGAGTAAATGAATGTAACATATCGCAATATGTCTACAGGTTGTGTTTGAAAACATTTTAAGACTACTATCTACTTGAATTACGGTTAACAACCACACTACCTCTATTTATGAGCCGTGGCATTCTCGTTCTCAGCTAACGTAATTTTTGTCTATCAACTTCATCGGTTCGTAAATAGACTTCGAATTTCAACCCCTCACAACTTATTAAAAATGTTAGTTTTCTCATATGTATGTTTTTAAGATGCAGTTTTATTTCCCTTTCTCTAGTCTGTTCTCGATTGTTGGTCAGTTCTCAGCCAGATCTGGACTGTTGCCGAAAGTTTGTGCAGTTGTTAGACGTCATCAACAAACACCCGGTACGTGCTTGACGAAAGTATATTTTACACTCCCACTTTTCACTGTCTGAAACTGCTGATTATCAGTGTGTTATTTAAAATTACAACCGTCAATTCGCTAACATATCGCTCGGTCTACCTATGCATTTCCTGATACGAGCATTCTTGTGGTGTATATGCACGTTTATCGACCGGATGAATTTTGTCGACTGTATCTTTAGTTTATTTTTTATCGTCTTTGCGTGCTCCTCAAATAAACGACTACTTTGGGTTTTCCTTTGATCACGTGTAGGCAGTTTTATTTTATGTATACAACACTAGATGTTTGTTTGGGCCGAAAGATGAGCGTCCCGAGTTTTTTCTTTTTTGTTTTTTCTTCGGTTGCATTATTCTACACACCTACAGGCACAGAATTTTCGTACGTTGCCATAGCGAACGTTCACAATGGACTGCGATTATGCTGTTTGTTCTCCTATTGTTGCAGGCCTTCTCGGATAACTACCGCAGTCTAACAACTTCATGGCAACAGCGAATGTTTTCAATTCAACACTGGTCACCCGCGGATCCTGCTCGTTATTCTCGATCCGTACCTCGATCTTATCATGTGACAAAATCTGGACATAAAAATCCATCCGCCTTTAAGACACGTCAGCAGACTGAGACAAGAAGCCCCGGTACTCAATGTTTGGAAACATATCCTGGAAGGTCTTCCATGCCCTATTCATCCACGGAATTGTTCGTTTCAACATCACAGGAACTTCCTACTGAGGCGGCCGGCTATATGCCTCAACATCCAATGGATTTGCGCAGCGACCATAAGCATTCCTTTTCGGAGGCTGCTAGTAGCAATGGGCTTAGACGACATAGCATTCCCAGGAATCAGCCTCAAGTTGGTCCCACCTCTTCACGGACTTACACAGGAAGACGTATGCCTAGCCCTAACCCTAGCTTTGCATCCAGCAGAAAAAACACTGCTGTGCGTGTATCTCACGTGATTGTTCCAGGCACCTTGCAAACCGCCTCAGACGTCGACGTATCTCGTTTGGCTGCACAAGTTGGACACACACGATTTTTGAGTCCATCTGGGATGGACTCCCACTTCCCTCTTGGTCCTCGACGGAATCTTGCACCTCCGGCTACTGCACCATCCACACGAATGCCTTCTCCATCAGATGTCCATCGACAAGGCTATTTTCCGTTTGACAGCAGATCGGTCCATCCCCCTGTCTGTTTACTACATACTGGACAGTTTGTTTGTTCGTGCTCTTCGCACTTCTCGCCATTCGTAACCGACGATTTACGCGTTCCGAGCAGCATCTACTCCCATCCTCCAGGTTTGTCACAGTCTCCGAAATCAGCCGCACATGCTGTAATAGGGTCTTACACGGAGTACTGCACGCAGGTGAGCGACTGCAAGGTGTTCACTAACTAATTTCACTGCGCGAAGTAGCTCCGTTGTGGCAAGATGAACGTCTACTATAAAAGTCGCAAATTCAATCTTGATTCACTTAAAATGTTCAAAATTAAATTTGGACGATGTAGTTCCAAATGAACTATACGTGGTCCCACACATCCTATGGGAGCCAGCGTCGGTCTTGAGTTGACAGATGGCAGAAACTTTCATTTTGTTGACGTGGATTAATTCTACTTGATAACCAGAATTATCTAATTACGGGCGATCGATCCTTGTTACCCATAGCTTATATATACTTGTACTACTCATAAGTAGCGTGACAGATTTGATCATTTATAAGAGACCCGATTGCAGACATTTGAGCCTCGGCTAGATTTGTACCGACAACGGAAGCAGCATGCCTAAGTGCGGTAAGTGTTCTGCTGGCTGAGCTATGAAGTTTCTGGTCTCCAGATCTAGCTTTATAGCTCAGCTAGTAACGCACTTACTGCGTCTACGCATGCTGCTTCTGTCGCCGGTTCGAATCCAGCCGAGATCTAAATGTTTGCAATCTGGCCTGCTCCAGAACACACGCATGTGTAACTTGTTGTGGGGTAAAAAGTGCCAAGGTCATACTGTGGTGTAATTAACTCGTAACTGACTACTGTTATTATTAGTGTTAGTTGTGTATATAGTTATATATACATATATATAGGATTATTTTCTCATAATGTTACAGTGATGCGTTGCAGGCTAACTACACCGTTTCATCTCGTCTGGTCCTATTATGAATCGGTCGGTGAGCTGTTGATATGTGCACATGATTTCGTTTGGTTACTCATGCCTAATCAATCCCGAAGGTCATAATACGGTTCGGTGACTTAGCTAGACCGTCGGATGCCTTTTCTTGTTTGAGCGTCTTGTATCCTGTCAGCGCATATGTAACTGTTAGTTTCCTTAACAGTTGCCCTCCCTTTTCTCATATGCTGATATCCATCAACTGTTGACAATTGACCTGCAAGCTACCAAGCATCTACCATGCCCCCATAAAGTTCTGATAGGAAATGTTGTACGCAGTTGATCTCGGTGACAACGAACGAAGTAGTAGACAACTGTTTCGATTTCGCTGGGTCTCATTTGCACCACATCGCGGAGTAGAACTTGAAGAGCAAGTGAATGAATGGTATTCCAGACGTTTGTGCTCTACATCACGGGGCTACGCCATGCCATTTGAATGAGTGTGAGTACGTTAAGTAGCTCGGTACAGCGGCTTATAAACGACTGTTTTGTCTATCTAATTCGGCACCATCCCATCCTTCAACCATGCTTTTTGCATATCCGCTGGTACGTCAAGACGTGATTGTCATCCAATTTGCTGTCATTTTTGGTTGCTTAACTGAAGTCCACCCAATGACGTGCATGGTTAATCGGCTGTTCACATTGATATTTTAAAATTGTAATTATCTGAACATTTTTTAATCAGGCCATCGCATTGGAAAAGTCATTAATAGATTTAAAAGTAAATCACGGTTTTGTCTCCGGTAATGAACAGTTATCTTATTCGTGCCAAGCCCCTCTGTTGTTAGCGCACAATGCGCCCGTCGCTTGCTTTTTCCCGTAAGACACCCAACGGATCTGGATCCTTTGACTCACTTTAGGCATTACGTTTATGAGAGGTAACGAAATAATTTACGAGTAGCGAGAACGGCGGTCTGCTTAGCTATTGTGTTCTACATGTACTTTAGTGCAGTATGACAAATTACCGATAATCCTTGAGAATGGTTATTTCTTTGATATATATGCATATACCGGCACCCATGTTTCAGCTATTAGCTCTTTACAGCATCCAGTCCAATTATTGGTGCACTTGTTCGTTAATAATTTCTTGTCCTTTAATAATTTTAGTCTCCCCAAACTGATTCTTCTCTGCATCCACAAGACGCCACATGCAGTTCTCAAAAAAATCTTTCTCATCAGCTCACGCACAGGAATACATGTCATCTTGGCGTTGCTCCTTTAGTCTCTCACGGTTCAACTCCGTTACTTAATACCAACTTCAAGCTGCTACCTACTGTTTCGCCACCATCCGGTCCAATCTCGTGCATATTCGGTAAGCCGGGACCACCTCAGACACCTGTTGCTGGTGCATCGAACGGTACGTCTTTCTCACAAGATGGGCAGACAAACCTAGTTCTTGGAGGCGCTAACAGCGGGGATGGAATGTCTCCATCCCAAATTAATCACTCTAACCAGTCGACTTGTCCATGGGTTAAGCTTGCCACACAACTTGATCCCCGTGAGTTTCAAGATTTTGTGAATGGTGGATGGCGCGCCGTTCCCAATCAGTCATGTCTGGACACTCTGCGCGTGCCTCTCAAACCTAGCCAGATAACCGGCTTCAGTGGATCTTTCGGAAGCGATGTCTCTAATGTGGATTATATTGAGCACGATTTAGAACTGCTAACTAGGAACGTTACGGAACTGGCCATCGGGGGTGAGTTTCTGAAACTACCTCCATTCTTCTTTGTCTTCAGAATCTTTTTTTTTTTCGATGAGACGCGACAATAGTAGTGTTTAAATGTCTCGGAGTGGTTCCGCCGTCTTTGAATTCATCTAGTAGCCATAGACTTACTTCACGGCACTCGCAGCTGTACGATCTGTTCGTTTTTCTAACTTAACCCTGGATTGTCTGTTATGTTCAGAGTTTCACATTTTAGGTGTGGCTGTCTTGATTCCTAAATGGGAAGTCTGAGGCATCAGGAAATCCCTTTTTAAAGTGATCTTACATACACGGATAGTGTTGTGTCTGCACGTAGGTGACCACTAAAAGTCCATTTGCCCAGACAGGAGTGACAAATGAGGGAACGTAAGTGTGCTTGCTTTTTGTGCGTAGACGCGTACGTTCCACACTTTAACCCGAACGGAGAACATTCAGGGGTTAGTGTGTTTTTTGTGGCAAGGATATGCACTACTGACGAGCTCTAATGAGAGCGAAACTCGAGTCTAGTGCTTCTTTTCGAAAGGGGCCGACTGGAAAGTCTATGGGAATGCGACAGCTGCGATCAATTGTGGGTGATGTTCAACTTGAAATTAACCAAATCCCCGACTACTCATCAGTAATCTAATGGTTTGACTTGATAGAATTGTAATCCAATGGTTGAGTGAATTGTTGGAATTTTGATAAAGACCCAACCAGTGTACTTACATAGAAGCGCCGTCTAGAGTGATGTTGCTGTAACTCACATACATACCTGATCCGTACCGGCGATATGTTGCAAGCTGTCACTTTTTCCACAGCCGTGTAATCCATGTCTACGATTTTCTTAAGATTAACAACTATAAATCCTAGAGTTGCCGTTTTTATTGCTCATCTTCATACCGTCTAGATGTTAAACTTTCCGTTTGACTTACAGATTTCGATTCACCTGTGGAATAGACTTTCGCAGAATACCCTTTTTCGGAATCACACAAGCTGGTCTTGTTCCAGAGCATCCATTATCAACCCCAGGACCTGCTGATATTCCAGCCTTTCCACAGCTGACGTTTTGTGATTTCGACGACTTCCTCCAATATTTATGCACGCTCTTTCATCATTTATGTTTGCTTGTTTATCCCCATTTTTGTTCATTTATCCTTTCCGTGAAGACGTAACACGTTTGTGATATTTAATGGCTGTTAGAATTAATACTTCTCTCGTCAGTTAATTGTCATAACTCACGAACATTCTGTGTGCATTTGTGAGTTCTGCTTCCTTCACTTGTTGTCCGTTTTCATTTTTAGTCATCGTGTCGGCTGGAATCGACCTGATGTTTTCTATATTTCTATCTTGTTAGTTTGTGCATCCTGGAACACTGTTGCTTTAATTTGTTCCCCCGTTTCTTTGTGGCAGGTCCCAATCGCGTCCTCGCTTTTAGCTTGAACTGCTTTCCTTTGTTATTATCATGATTACTTTTATTATTAGTAATCTCGTTTTTGTCACATATTTGCTGTCACTGAATTAGGTCAGTTTCTAGGACTTATCCCAATCGCATAGGTTACAACTGGTTTTTGATATTCAGCATTTGGTAATTGTTTGCACACCGCATCTATCGCGTACTTATCATACAGAGTGATTTGCATTCAGCATCGTTCACAAACGCTCGTCTGATATTCGAACTATCAGCTTCATCGCGTTTCACTATGGATATTGTGTAACTTGTTTATAGTCTGTTAATGTGGATGGACGAAACCATTTCAGTTCGCAAGTTTTTGCTGATTATGGTCACAAGAACTTGAAATGTGATGCTCACCTTTCGTATGACCGATTTAGCACTTGTTTGGACTCATCAGATAGAGAAAGCTTAAGTGGCAATCCTAAACGCGAATCTAGTGGATCAGAACTCCAATTCGTTGCCAACCCCTATCTCGTTTGGCCTCATTCCGGACGCTGAGATCAACGAAAGACAAGATTGGTCACGGCCGATGTTTGTTGAAAGGTGTGTGCACTACTATTACAAAAACGGTCAACGTTTCTGCCGTCAGGCTCGTATTGTCGTGTTCATTCGTGCTGGGATTGCTGCTTGCGGTAGTGACTGCGAATTCGTGGAGGTGATGACTACTAGCATCGCTCACAAAGGCGATTGCATGCATGGCACCGCATGTCTGGTCACTGCAGTGTTCAAAACCCGACTGACACCAGAGATCACTTATTTAGCTAACCGAAACAAGTGACCCATAATTTGCAAACATGACGATCGGGAATGCTGGGCAAAGCGAATCGTTCGACCCAAGATCGGGAGAACTATCATGTTCGAGATTGTGCAAACCAACAGGTCAGCTAGTTGAAGTGAAGCTGGGGTATTTCGATTCACATCTTTTTGAGACTGACTAATAGTGGATGGTTCTGTATTGTTTAAATTAGACAGTCAAATTGCAGTTGTGCGATCGGACATCTGTACGTTTTAACTTCAGGCAAACTGCTTCCGCGTATATTTGTTGACGTCCTCCTAAATTAATTTGGGCCAACGTCACGACTGTCTTATGGTCGTGACACCTGATTCCTCTTATCCTGACCGTCTTGTAGGGTAACTGCTAACCACATATATTCAGAGCCTCTGTGGTCCAGTGTTTGCTTCGTTCACAATGAAAGTTGTCATGTCTTTTTTTCGAGTTGAGAATCAAGCCGTGCGGCCGAGCGCGTAGTTTTAACAGACGGTTCGTTACATATAACAATAGCAACTGAGTGAACCAGTTTCCAGTGACAACTTCCTACATGGAAGACACCGTTTCTCTAAAACTTGTATTTATTCCGTTTATTACTTAGCTAATTCAATAGGTTCATCCATTTAGCCACCCACGGGTGGTCTGACTCGATCGTTCATTTTTTACCACCATAAGTTAATAGAGATGTCCCCGTTAGTAGTCTGTTTTAATGATTTTACAAATGAGACGCTACTGTTTAGAGGATAGTGGAGTTAGAAAGGTACTCCCAGCCGAGCACTGTTCGACTCACCCAGCGGCTTACCGCCTGCTTTATGGCGATAGTAGAATAACCTGAGGGTTTTCGTAGTGGTGGACCTTCAAGCTTTTCTTTCGTTGTGGTTCAGAACGAACCGAATATGCTATGCTCGCTACGGTTTCACGTTTATTTTTGTGTGTGAGAAGCAGTTCATTCTGACACAATTCAACCTTACAGAGTAGCACGGAAAAATGCGACTTTCAACTACAGGCACCGTCAGTCTCACCTAGGAAATGAAGCTAGGGTCGTAGCTGGAAACAACTTTTTTACGAACGTAACTGATAAAAATTTTGTTCAACATTAGTTTGGATAGTCGTCCGAAAGAATTGGTGATAACATCCTAAAATAACATGTAGATTTAGTGCAGGGGTTTGACTTTTCACCCAGTATCACAAGCTCGATAGGCTTTTCTGATGAATACCACATGAACTGGCAGAGGTATGGATTAGTAAATCAATTTGATCCATTCTACGGTTTGATGGGGCGATTGCAGTCAATTAACTTAAATGGAAATACTCTCGGTGCGTTATGTGAGCATAATCCTCTTCTGATGAAAAAAACGAAGATCTGCGTGGTTACCCGGCATAAATATACCTGTGTGAACGGTACTGCCGCATGGCCATGGTGATGATCTGCTGTCAAATTAATCCATTACAGATTTCTTCAATCTGGTAAACCAATTCTAATGGAGTCCTACTGTAACCGCCCGAAGGTAGTTCCCCAGAATCTGCTTGTAACTGTCCGCGTCTGACCGTTGAGCTACGCGTAGCCCAAAAACGGATCCCCAAATTGAAAACAAGATTGGACCCAACAATTTCTACGGTACTATTAAAGAAATGCATCAATAATTACAATAAGCAAACCTCAATCGTTCACGACGACAGTTTCGTTCAACAGAAACGTTAGGTTTTGAACGGAACCAGCAAGCTCAAAGGTGAACCGTCACGCAAGACAGCTAGTTCGGGACTGACTATCCGCGGCACAAACAGTTAGTAGCAAACTAGTTCAGTAAAATAAAAACGGGATGAATGGGGTATAAGTACTAAACGTCAGGCTGGTGAGGGGAACGGAAGGAACGATTTTTTTCAGTTCGAGAACCAACGAATCTACACTGCCAATGCCGCAATGAACTGTGGCCAGCAAGCGAGGCTCGAAACTTTTGCACGACAGGTGCAAAAATAACCTCCCCAAATGACTTCACCTGAGCACTGAAACTCTCACCGACAGATTATCAAGCGTTCCGCTCCGTGGTCTGTTTCTCTCAGGGTAGAGGCTTTCAAGGACCAAATGACCGTGAGCACTACCTTTAAGTGTTTCACCATCCGAAGGTGCGATATTTCACGTAAGTGACACAAGCGCAATTACATTACGTCAGCAAATGGTACCAAAACAGTCATGTTATTAATTGCCTTTATGACATGCTAGATTCCGTCCACGGAATCACTTCGATTATTGAACCACTGTTTCCGTAATGGGTGTATCAACATTCCCCACGTCATGCCGCCAATTTTGAGGCTTTGAATAAAACCTCCTAGTACAATCTTTACATAGCTTAACCAACCGAGAGAAATCTGAAAGATCGCTGCCTGGCCGGTCCTTCCAAAGTCTGCCACGAGATCAATACGTCTGGCTAGCTGGCTTATTCGGTGATCATACGGTTCAGCAAGTAGGCCAACAAATGCGTTATACCGATTAAGAAATGTGGTTAAGTCTACTCCACTTGGGTCCTAGTGTATAGTATTTTGTGCTGCCAGACCGAATATCTCAATCAAATTCTGTTGTATACAGTAAATTCAAAAGAAAGATGTTAATGAAGATCGCGTATTGTGACGAGTAGGTTGTGCAATTTTATCGTGAATGTAAGAGATAGGTACGGTTAAACAACAATATTATATTGTAGCACAGAAAACAAATGTACGGCAGAAACTAGGCAACAGCAAGCAGACGACTGTATCCCCACGCAACCTTAAGCAGGGTAAAGCTCGCTCATTCAGTCAGGGAGGTCACATGGCAAATCCAATCAGAAATAGACAAGCGCAAGTTCACGGGCGCACTGGCGTGCCGTGAACAGTGAACTATGTGAACGGGTCCGCAGCACAGACACGCACGTGTTGTCTGAATCCGCACACTCGACAGGACAACAAAATCTACTGACGCAAGGTTTGCTTTTGGTTCCTCATCTACTGGTAGTTGGCATAAATACATCCTAGTGGACACGTTTTGATGTCATGAGACCGACTGCGCACTCGAGTGAAAGTGAACATACTAGCGACACGAATGTGCGGTTTTGTCACATTATTCTGCATGAGAAGCGGGTGTGTGATGCGTTTGATGGTTGACTGATCTAGTAGCGCGTAACGCAGCTTCTAGTAATCAAAATTGACGCCTTAATGTGACACGGTAATATATCGCGTGGAAACGACCGTTACGAATGAAGGAATTTTTCGAACAAACTGAGAGTAACATTAACCATGAGACTGTCAAGGCTGCAACGACAAATTAAAGGGAGTTATAACTGCTGATAATCGGTGGGGAGTTTTTCGAAGATAAGTTGAACCTCACTCACGATAGATTGGGATTATTGCGTTACCCCAGACTTTCCAGTCAGCCCTTTTCGAAAGAAGCACCACACTTGAGTTTCGCTTTTGTTACACCTCATCAATAATGCATATCCCTGTCACGATCGGTCGGCTAATATATGTCGAGATGTTTAGTGTTGCTATGGTGGTGACGGAGAATCAGTGAAAAACAGTGGGGTGCGTCCGGGAACCTGAATGAAAATAAATAACCAAGGTAAGCGAACCGGAAATTTCAGCTTTGTGGACGCCGGCTCTGAAAGTGTCAATGACAAGTGATCGGCCAGGTACGGCCATTGACGGGGCAACGGAAATTGTGAAAGTCCTGGAAACTCGGTCAAACAACGACAACATTCACGCCACTGAGCTCGATTAGCCGCCATCTCACCTAACGTCTCAAGCCACCGACTCTGTGAGTCGCGAGGGCCCCAGCCCGGGAGACGAACCCGACCTACAGTGACCAACCCCTTCGTGAACGATTTCATTTGTCTACGCCAGGTCATCATCTGTCCACCTCGCACCTTGCGCCAGTCGACCTCAGCGTCGTCATCATCATCATCATCATCATAGACAGCAATACATCAGTGGTTCACACTGATGCTTGACTGCCACACAACCACGAAGAAGAACAAAGAAAAAAACTTATATAGGAAGAAAGAAGAAAACAGAGGAGGGGAGGGGAAGTGGACCTAACTACTAAAAATAGCTACGTCTATATTCAAACATACAACATCAAGGCGCCTACACCTTGCAAACAAACAACCGGGACCTGAAGTGAAATAAGTCGTCATTCATCAATAGACAGCTTCCTTACAGCTTTCACTGTCCCGCATCATCAAGTGCAAGTGCACTCACTTCACAGACAACTCGGCCAAACAACGACAGCATTCACGCCACTGAGCTCGATTAGCCGCCATCTCACCTAACGTCTCAAGCCACCGACTCTGTGAGTCGCGAGGGCCCCAGCCCGGGAGACGAACCCGACCTACAGTGACCAACCCCTTCGTGAACGATTTCATTTGTCTACGCCAGGTCATCATCTGTCCACCTCGCACCTTGCCGCCGCAGCGTCGGCAAACAGTGCTCGGTGTGGCAAACGACTAGCTGGCATCCTTAGTACATGACCTAACCATCTAAGTCTGTGCAAATGTAGCGACTGAACAAAAGAACTCGTTTGACAATCAGTGCCAAACACCCGCTTCCTAACCTCCTCGTTGCTTACTCGCTGGTGCCACCCGATACGAGCGATTGAACGCAGACATCGGTGGTCAAATACCTGGAGACGGTTCACGTCCTCTACCCTGAGCGGCCACGTTTCGCTGCCGTAAAGTAATACAGCCCTCACTGTTGATAAACGCGACCCTTAAGCTTCAGAGAAATACCTCTCTGTCGCCATAGGTGTCTCAGATTAGCGAACACCGCCCTAGCCTTGGAAATACGCGCTTCTATTTCATTCCCTACACCTCCCGCCGCTGATGCAGCTTCCCAGGTATACAAACCGGTCAACAACCTCCATGACTTCATTATCTAACATTAAATCTACGTAATCACAACAATCTTGCAGAAGCACTTTGCATTTTGAGGCTGCAAAGCGCATTCCGAAGTACTTAGCAGAACGCGAAATAGCGTCCAGCGTTGTTTGTGCCGCTTGAAAGTTGTCAAACAGCAACACCTTGTCGTCAGCATAATCAAGATCAGTCAGTCTTTCACCAGGTAGGAGGTCCACGCCGGCATCATTTGAGTGCCGCAGACAGTCCTCCATTATTTCGTCTATGACAAAGTTGAACAAAAATGGATGAAAGAGACAGCCTTGACATGTGCCGCTCCTGGTGCTGAAACTGTCAGACAGTTCGCCGTAAACCCTAACCTGAGCTGAAGTATGGGAATAAAGCGCCGACAGTATGTTCACATACTTGGTCGGTACACCCCTGCGTTTAAGCGACTCTAAAAGTGTAGATCGATCCACCGAATCGAACGCACCTTTATAGTCGAGGAATACGGCGATTGTTGGCCGGCGGTACACATAACGCTGTTCCAAAATTTGACAGGCGTTTAAGCCAAAGGCTTGGTTGAGAACCCTAATCGTTCTCCTGTCTAGGTCTGGGCGTCCTGGCAGTATCTCAGCCCACATACAACCATGAATAATCACAACACAAGTAATCCATACTGCATCGGCCGTCTCGCAGTATAAACCGGGTCGCCCTATCTGCTGCATACAGCAGGGTGGATAGGCGAAAACATAACTTGCTAAACAACCACGAAGAAAACTATACACAGGAGGAGAGAAGAAAGATGAAGCGGACGAGAAAGGGATTGAATACTACAATAGCCAAGTCAACATTCAAACATTCAACATCAAGGCGCCTACACCTTGTAAACAAACAATCAGCTGTAAGTGAAAGTAAGGCGTCATCAGCAAGACAGCTTCCTTACGGCTTTCATCGTCCCGCCTCACCAAGTATGATTATTTCACGCACAAACCAACCAAACGACAAAATTCACGCCACTGAGCTCGATTAGCCGCCATCTCACCTAACGTCTCAAGCCACCGACTCTGTGAGTCGCGAGGGCCCCAGATCGGGAGACGAACCCGACCTACAGTGGCCAACCCTTAGGTGGACGGCTTCATTCCCTTACTCCAGGTCATTATCCATCGACGTCGAACCTTACGCCAGTCGGACCACAGCATCGGCGAAGAGTGTTCGGTATGGCAGATAGCTAGCTGGCATCCTTGGTACATGGTCAAGCCATCTAAGTCTGTGTGGACGTAAGCTTGAATAAAAGAACTCTCTTGGCAGTCACCACCAAATACCGGTTTCCTGATTTCTTCGTTCCTTACTCGTTGACGACATCCGACGCGAGTGATGGAACGTAGACATCTATGGTTAAACACCTGTAGCCGACTAGCGACTTCTTCTATGACCGGTTAAGCCATAAAGTTATATAATCCTCAGAACGGCCTTATATACGCGACCCTAAAGTCCATGAGAAGTGCCTGTCTGTTGCCAGATGTCCTAGATGAGCGAATACCGCTTAAGCCTAAGAGGTTCGCGCTCCTGTTTCATTTCTTACATCTCCGCCGCCGTCGGTGATGCAACAACCCGAGTAAACAAACCCGTGAACCATTCCCACAACTTCATTAGGCAACATAAAATCTGTGTACTTACAGCAGTCCTGCCTAATCAAATTTTCACTTTGAGAATGTAAAGCGCATTCCGAAATGTTTAGCGGAGTGCGAAATAGTGTTTAACATGGTTTGTGATGCTTGAAAGTTAGAATGTTCAGCAAACAGCCACTGTCAGTCACCCTGTAGTGCAAGCATTTTGAGTCACAACGACCCCGCATGTCGTCAAGATCCAGTACGTCAAGGTTGTTCACTTTTACAATTTTTGTTTAATTTTGTCGTAGACGAAATAATGGGGGAATGACTGTCTGCGGCGTTCACAAGATGCTGGTGTGGACTTCCTACCAGGTGGAATACTGATTTGATGCTGATTAGGTTGACGACAATTTGTCACTGTTTAGCAACTTTCAAG
>LOND01001915.1:0-20935 GCA_014220965.1 Paragonimus kellicotti | reverse complement strand
AACTCTGTGGTAAGTTTTGTAACAGTAGAATGTTCAGAAAACAGCCACTGTCAGTCACCCTGTAGTGCAAGCATTTTAAGTCACAACGACCCCGCATGTCGTCAAGATCCAGTACGTCAAGGTTGTCCCACTTTCACCATTTTTGTTCAATTTCGTCATAGACGAAATAATGGAAGGACTGTCTGCGGCACTCACAAGATGCCGGCGTGGAAAATGCTTGCACTACAGGGTGACTGACAGTGGCTGTTTGCTGAACATTCTACTGTTACAAAACTTACCACAGAGTTTCTTAATATTAAAAAATACAGAAATTGCAACCGATAAATTTACTGCACCTGACTTGAGAAAATCCCCAAAAGTATATGAACATATAGCTTCCAGTGCACATGACACCCACTTCGTTGTACTTAAAATGATGACTTCTACACATCCGCCTTCCAATTTTCCCCCAAAATACTGTCCGTATCTTCTGACGTTCGCGTAGTCTTTCATCTACCAGCAATGCCGACAGGAGTACATCAGTGAAACAGACATCAGACTCGGTGGATATCGACGTTTGCCGCACTTCAGAGTAAAGAATCCAGGACGGTGGTCAACCTATCGAAGTGACAGCGCACGCTGTCTCTACTCGACATTCGTATCACACGTCGAGTGACTCCACAGCTCCCACTACCGGTCAGCCTGAAGTAGTTATAGAAGTCAGCGCGACAGCAGCCGCTACATTGGTAAACTGGATCCATGCCAGCAGTAGACTCAGGTTCGGATAAATCCAGCATTAAACGCCAAACCTTCAGAAATCCTTCCGCTGTTTGCTTATATTTGCACTGATTGTAGTGACGATGGCATCTAGGACATCATTTCACTTGAATCTGACCCCTCTCCATATACTGACACAGCTCGGATGTAGTCATTCCGGTCGGAGGTATGCAAGGCGAAATCGGCAGAGGCCCATTGGGGTGACTAGTTTGGACTGTCATTGCGACGCTCGGAAAATGGTAGGCGGCTGAGAAAACTATGCACAGAACACGGGCTAATTTTGGTCAGCATTAATTTTAGACACCACGCACGTTACTGTCATACTTGATGCCTTCCGTCTCCCAATCAGACCAAATCTCATATGCACCATACAGCCGTTAGCTATAAAAGGAACGGTAACATCCGGAACCGTCGTTCTTAATGCACCATATACCTGAGTTCACATCGTCTGTTGGTACGTCGCCGTTTTGGTCTCATTTTTGTTGGACAACGATCCCACCGACTGGCTGTAGAGAAACTGACCAGACCGTCGATAAAACACAAAGTACCAAACTAGTCCGGAAAGCAAGCTTAGTAGTTGTCACCTCGAAGCCCCTAATAGCTGCTGGACCCAAATTCCACACGCCATTTATGAAGCAGGTACTGTAGCATGCGTAACAGTGGTTCGTGGGCAAATAAATATAGCATCTCGAAGACATCTCTGGAATTGTTACACGCTAGACGGAACATTCTTCCAGGAAGTTCAGATGACAAGTTTGGGAGGTATATCCGTGATAAGTTGAAGGCGTAGTCAGATTGCCGATCGTGTGATTTGTTTAATGGGGGAAGTGAAGGAGATGAAAACCGTTTTTATTTCAGAGAACATAAGCAGATCTTTTCAGTATATCCGTGCTACCAGTCCAAGGCGACCGTCTGTCAGTAAAGCAATCAACAAGACAGGTGGCACACTCATCTTAATGAGTCCGGAAATTTACTGCGCTGAGCAGAAACTTTGAGGGTCAGTTTAGACTGGCCGTCCTGCTTCCACTGTGTTACCGCCACAAACTCGTAATGTAGCACCCCGATCGGTAGATTTAGGACCACTAACTATAACCGAGGTCTGCAATTGCACTTCGCCTCTCGAACGCAATATGGTTCCCGATCCAGATGATCTCGTGCCAACACTTCTCAAAGAAGACTGGAAGACGTTAGTAGAGACCTTGGTTCGGTTTAAACTTGTGTGGACGACGGGGAACATCCCTCTGCACTGGAATCACTTGATGATAGTTCTCATATTCAAGAAAGGAGTCTGGTAAAAACCATTGAGGGATTTGCTTGACCCTAGTCATTATTCCGGTCCCGGAATCCATTGTACTTCGTTGATTCACTGCAGCTCAGGAGGCAAATGTTGGGGAAGAACAGGCAGGGTTTCGTCTTGAGTGGGGATGCATTGATCAAATTCTTACTCTTTATCATTTTCTGGAGCAGCATCATGTGTGCTGCCAATCAATAATTGCCGAATTTCTTGACTATAATGGTGCGTTTGATTCAGTGGACCGACCTACACTTTTAGAGTCGCTTAAACGCAGGAGTGTACCGACCAAGTATGTGAACATACTGTCGGCGCTTTATTCCCATACTTCAGCTCAGGTTAGGGTTTACGGTGAACTGTCTGACAGTTTCAGCACCAGGAGCGGCGTACGTCAAGGCTGTCCACTTTCACCATTTTGTTCAATTTTGTCATAGACGAAATAATGGAGGACTGTCTGCGGCACTCACAAGATGCCGGCGTGGACCTCCTACCTGGTGGAAGACTGATTGATGCTGATTAGGTTGACGACAATTTGTCACTGTCTAGCAACTTTCAAGCATCACAAACCATGTTAAACACTATTTCGCACTCCGCTAAACATTTCGGAATGCGCTTTACATTCTCAAAGTGAAAATTTGATTAGGCAGGACTGCTGTAAGTACACAGGTTTAATGTGGGATAATGAAGTTATGAAGATCGTCGACTGTATTAGAAGGTTGCAGCTGTTGCAGCAGCGAATGCATAGAGAATAAAATCGAAGCTCTTGTTTCCAGGATCTCGGCTGTAATCGTCTATATAGAACAACCCTGGCAGCACAAAGACGTCCATTCGAAGACTAAGGGTAGCGCACATGAAACGACTGGGGGCAATAGAATACAGTCGCCAGCGTTCTGTCGGAAAACCGTCGCTATTATCGATCGCTAGTTTGCGAAATTGCGCCCGTCGATGCACCGCAATATGCTACTCCTCCTGATCGGCCGTAGTGTTCAACAGAGAACAAACCTGCTGATCGTGGCGTATTTTTATACAGGACCGTCGATTCTGCTGGAACATGTGATTAGACTCAGCTCACGGATTCAGCTACTGGTGACTCGTATTTTGGACTAACAAACGGTAACCCGACTAAATAAAATGGCTGGCAGTTGACAGGCCAAACTGGGCGAGGTGGACCCATGGAAGATTCTTGGAGTGCAGGCTTGTTCACTCAACCTTCCTAAATCTTCCGTTGAATTAAAATTTCAAGCACTACTAGAGTAGGCGGTCTACCAATGAGCGATAACACGCGAACATTACAATCGTTAGATTTCGGAAAATCACCATTAAAAACCTCTTACCGTTCAAGATGTTTCGGTATAGCCCTACATATACAGTTGTCTGAACTTGGCGGGTCACAGTGGTGCAGAGTGGAAGCGGACACATCATGATTATATTCCACTGTTCCATTGTGAGACGGCCTAAACTACCAGACCTTCTAACCGAATTAGATCAGAAAAGTCTTGTTGAATACAACTGAGACAAAATAAAAGGAGTGCATGATTTATTTGGGTCACATCTTTTTTCGCCACTGTCCCATGTTTCGACCTCCGCGATTCACTAGCGCTTGCTGAGCTGACCCGGCCAGCCGGCCTGTTAGTTTCAAATCATACAGTGAGACTTGACAGCGATATGTCCGCCAAAATGCGTGAGTGCGGTCCGCCAATTATGATTGGCTGTGTAGAAGCAGGACAATACCACAGAATCCCCTTGGGAAATGGTGAACTGGTATGCAGTCAAAATAAAGTGTTATCAGAACAACTTCAACAAGAAAAGGCATAAACGTCAGGAGCAAGGAGCAGCCCGTACGTTTCTGGAATACGCTGGTGAATGGCACGGGGAAGATCTTAGATACAGTTTGAAGCCAATCAGGAGGCACGATTAATTTAGGTTAAGAGATGACAACCCTCCACTGCCTTTGAGACACGGCTCCAGCTCTAAGAGTTCTAAATGATCGTGAGAGAAATAGATTGCGCTGCAACTCATAGAATTGTGACATTTGCTCGCTGAGCGGAACGTTGCGAACATCGGCTCAGTCAGCACTTTGATTCCACAATATTAAGTTTACAATTCGGTCTATCGGTTCAGAGCCAATAACTAATACCGAGACCCAGGACTGCATTACGGTCCTTACGAAATTCGAAGCTGTCGGCCGGACGAACTTAAGACGCTATTATTTAAGCGAAAAGGCAAAGGTTTCAAGAGCTAGTACGAATAACTCATAATGCTCTTACAACTGACATGGATCAATAAAAACGCCAACTAATAATGGAGGAAGCAATATCAAAGTGAACTACAAAGGAACTGGTACGACTACCGCAGTTCAAAAACAAATGTTCTGTGCGCTGTGTAGAATACACTTCGATTGCCACGGGAAAACGCCACACGCGCCAATCATCGTATTACGTAGCGAGAAGGTTTCAGTCGGTTAATCGATGGGTACACACAGAAGCAGGGGTATTCTAGTTGGAAGGTATTGCTCAGTTAAAGTACTTCAGGAACTATCTGGAAGTGATATACAAAGCAAAACCAGACCACACCACTCAAAGATCTCCGCAACTCTGGCTAACCCAGGAGCAAGAGGTGCTGAGCTTACAGAATACAATTAAAAGAACTCCGGATCCACGTATGCGGAGCGTGATTATCAAAAGTTGAGACAGAACACACTGAAACCTTTGATCACCAACTTCGTGTTCATTAAGCACACACTGGAAGACAGTGACGAGCAACCTCGTTAACCGAAACGCTGAAACTGTCGAGTAACAAGGCTACGTCTAACATTAATGCTAATCAGCCACCTTTCAAATTGCTCATTTAACGAGCACTCGCGCAACTTGACAAGCAATGACTCAAAATTGGCTGGGAAACGTAAGCATTGTATGTCTCTTCAGATAGGAACCCCGTGGCATGCTTTCATTCAATTATAATTTTGTCCAGCATCTCAGATATACTAGACGATCAATAGAGCGTTTCACAGGCGGCTGTTGCTGTTGTTCGAACGGGCTGTATGCGAAATAAGACCCTCACTTTAAACTTATTCGCAACTCGGCTGTTCGTTTGTATGTACCAAGTAGACAGTGTTGGAGCCAGCCTTACAGAATACTAACCAATCAGTACTCACTATCGACCGACAATGAAAACAAAGACTCAGCGCGTTGACCCTCGTGTATTAGTATCGACCCTGGAAAATAAAGTGTACAGAGAAACACGTCAAGCTAGCGAGGCACGGAGCGAGTTGTTTCTCTGTACACTCTATTTTCCAGGGTCGATACTAATACACGAGGGTCAACGCGCTGAGTCTTTGTTTTCATTGTCGATTCGGTTTTCGATAGTGAGTACAGACTGGGTATTATTCTGTTGACTAGTTCCAAAAACTGATGAGCCCGAATAGTGAACAATTTTCCTCCAATCACCACTACGTATTGGTGAGCCCCTTCGATCAGCATCCTTTTTCTAAACATTCCACTTCTGGCTCACCATTACAAACTGAACCTATCCTCAACGATTTCTTTCGGAGCACCCTTATCTGCACCTCCAACATAAATTGGCGAGTCCATCCTTTTTTGCTAGGTCACCCCCAGACTACTTGACGACCCCCAATTTGAGCGCGTTCATCATCCGTTTTAAGTGTGGTTCCGGATTTTATTATGCGCCATTCATTATCAATAATCGCAGGTGTATTCGCGTTCACATTTAAAAGCTACTTCCGTCCTATACATACTTTCTGCCTGTATTTTTATGCGGCGACAGCCAGTACACAGGATTACTGATGGCACTACAATCCCCGACTTCCAGTGGTCACTATATTATCCCATCGCCTTATAATCCTAGCCCATCCGGTTGCCACATTCACCAACCGTGCGTCCAACGATGGATACGTGCTCAACCTGCGCGTGTAACCAGGCAAGTTCAAACGACTGCAAACAATTTCAGCGCCATCAGATACACTTAGCCTCTCCCTCCCAAGCCCAAGTATTTTCGTAGGTTTTTGGTGGTTTTCACTAGTATCTGTTCCATTCGCCGTCTGCATCGTTCCATAGCTGCAAAGTTGAATCTCATTCACGACCGTTTCTTGTGAACTCCGTTTTTACTAGTCAAACGGCTAGTTAACACTTCCGCGGAAAATTTCATTGTGCCAATTCGCGTCGGTTTCCTCGCACACTTACCTAACAGTCTCTCAGCCTAACCCGATACAACACCGGATTCAGTAAATAACGCGGCCTCTACTGACCTATCTTGACCCCGAATCCTCTCGCCACATTGCGGTCGACGCACTGACTCAGCATCTGGCCTAGTTGTATATTCACGGGTCAACAAATCTGGCAGCTCTGGTTATCTATCGGACATCTTTTCAACGGTGCATCTCATTCGTAAGCAGCACGGTGCACGCTTCGGATTAAACGTCCTCACGGTTCAAACCACTAACGCCTGCCACAGCATCACTCATCGATAGGTTATTCCCGCACGAGATCAGATATCTCAACACTTAATCAGGTTTCTGACATGGACAATTCACCCGATTACAGACGTCTCTCCAGCTTATTTCCGTAACACTTTCTCTCCGTGACACTCTGTTGCACATCCATACGAGTGCAGTTTCTGCCACGGCACATCTCAGCCGGCATCGGACTCTGCGACGTCGTAAGCACTACCTAACGCTGGTAATGCAAGAGGAACACGACTAGCATCAATGTCCTCGCTGCACGGTCACTCCTGTTTGCTCATTGGCGCACATTCACCTTCGATCTCCACCGCTCATTTGCTTTTGCAGCACTACAAAAGACGCTTTGCTAGGCCATACGAGTTTTTCGCGCACGTTTGCAAAGAATCATTTACCTTGTTTGTGCAAACCATGGATATCTCCAGGCCAATGGCATTTCCCACTAAACGATTGCGCGGATAACACTACCAGCACCAAACCTACGCCATCTGCTTCATCTCAATCCAACTGGTGTCCATTCGCAAGACCTGTCTGAGGATACTTGCCAGTTTAGACATCGCGTACTATTCCTAGGCGTTGTTATTAATCTCATTTGTCTATTTTTACCTATATGTGTCCATCGTATAAGGCCTTCCGCATCAACTAGTTTCTAGATTGTTACGTCGAGTTCCAACTCTTTTGTTGTATATCCATTGGAACCTGACCTACGTCACAATAGTATAAAAAGCCCTTCTTTCAAAAACGTCTCAAAAAATTGCAAAACCTTTTGAAAACCAACAAACCGTTCAAAATATTGGCATACGTTCAACTTCTATCCCGGGTGAGTTGCATATTTCTTTCAGACTGCTCGCTCCCCGTATGTTTGTCTACATTTCAGACATTTTGGAACGCTTGAACATGTTTGCTGAACCTCCGAAGAACTCGTCCGAAGACCGTTCAACGGAAGTCCTCAAGCTCCCATCTTCTAGCCTACGACAGACAATTTATCCTGATTGCATTTGTACACCTTGCACTTTGCACCTTTCAGGGTTTTTACATTGTAGAAGCCTAGCGGCTTAGAAGGAGGTACAATGATGCTACCTATGTCGAGTCTCTGTCAGCACCCAACTGGCACACTTCGACCGCATCGTTGTGGAGTAAACCAACTAAATCGACTCGGGAAAATCCCACCCACCTTCTATACACGCATCCATTAGGTCTCCGCACACACCATCACTGGTGAGGCTCGCCACACCACGGTCATCACTCATGCGAACGCAGGTCATCGTCGACAGTCTGACATGTAATGACTGGACGACCTCGGAAGTACGCAACTTCCTCAGCTGCACTGCCACATTCACCAGTCTGTACACTGAGCTCGGCAGTTCACACTATTTACACATTGGGTTAGTTCCACCCTAGACTGGCGCAGTAGCGTAAGGAGGGGAACCTTGTGGTCTTAGGTCTTTTGTGTATGCACTCATGGCATCGGGAGTGCCATGAACGAAACCACAAGGGGGTGGCCCATACGTCGATACCTCCGGTTGCATGATCGAAGGTTGCCTACCGCCACCCTTCTGGGGGGAGGCTTGTGTAGTGACCAGCGATCGTGTGGCTTCTCTAAGGATCCCGGCTGCAACCGTTTTCCCGCTTGCTTGTTCTGTACGCATGATTCTGTGTACGCCTGTTATAGGAGGCCTGATATGAACTCAGTGCCACTTTCTTCAGTCGTGCAACTAATTGCACGCAGCGAACGCTTGCCTTTTCCTGACGACTCATCTGTCATTCCATTCTTCAAGGTCGTTTAACCCGAACCTTTTCGAGCGTTGTTTAACGCACTCGAAGGTTCCACGCACTTTTCGCTTGGCGCGCTTTTGAGTGCCGCCGAATGGGCGGTAGCCCACCTCGCGCTTCTTTTCTTTCTTCTCTTGGTTGCTGCCGTTGGTCCCAGACTAGGCTAGAGCTAACTACTTATCATATTTCCAAACATTGCTGGAAATATACGGTTTGTTTCCAAACCTCAATGCGTTCTTTTAGTTCGATGCCTGTTGGGACTACGTTTCGATTGCTCTTCAGGAAAGGCGTTTTAAATTGTTAGTGGACGAGGGTCTAGCGCATACCCACTTGTCCACTACAAGAGGGACTGAATGACCTGCGCCGCTCCATCCAACCCATCGACAGTTAAAACAAGGCTGCTCAGTGTAGCACAGAATTAATCAGGTGCACTGGTATCAACAACGAGACAGTGACAAACGATCAACGGCCGATGATGATAGTGCGCGTGATGAATTCACTGACTGCCTGACAACGTTTTTCGTTTTCTCTGCAGTAATGAAGCAATTGCTGGCCGAATTTCAGTTTGTACATCATGCAGACCAGAAGCACGAGATACTCCAGTACGACCTGTAGTCAACTATACAGCTGATAGTGAAGCAACCTTTCTACATCCACAGCCGGACGAGTGAAAACGAGCTGCTTCACAGCTGACCACCTAATTTTATGCATTCCGATAACACTCCCTGAAACTGTCAAGCCATCGAAACGTTGCACGATGCCTTAGGCTTTTGGTTCAGAACTGAAGGGACTGACGATGACGTTTACTTTTAGCCGCGCACAGACTACAAATTGCGGGAGTTAATGTGAAACGACGGACAGGCACCTGCTCGTAGGCCCGTAGATTGAGGACATAAATTGAGAACGAACGAAACAAAGTCGCCTGTAATTTATTTGCGGTATCCGTGTGACCCTAACGTTAACTATGTCAGTACTGGAGATAAGAGACAGGCAACACAGTTAGTCAGGTAGGCAGAAGGATCAAGCGATTACATAAACATTTCGTAAACGAACAGAATAATCCGAATGCACGTGAAGAGCACCGTAAATGTACGAAGTAGAGCCGAGTGATTGTAATCGAAGCGATATCCACGCTAGGCAACTAAATGAACATGAAGAGTGACTTCTCGACAAATAAACCCGATCGCGCAATAAAAACAAACTAGCAGAAGAGTTCCATGGTGGATGAATACCGGGCTGACGCTGGCTGTAACACGACGCTAGTGTCCTGCGTCCCTGTGCGAATAAGGACTGAATTAACCTAGAGGTAACACACGCTGACCTGCCAAGAATGCTAAGGGCTCAACCGTTGAGCGAACAATCTGCCCATCGGCGTGCATAAATCAACGAACATGCAAACAAACGAACGCTGTCACAAGCATCAAGTAGATGACGGACAGACCTTATTATCGAACACACTATGTGAGTTAGTATCTTACACACTGTACGGCATTCAGGATCGGCCTATTTTCGGGACCACTAGGCAACCGAACCGGTAAAGTAATCAAAAAGCAGGCGCATGTTGAAGATACTGACTAAGAATAATTAGTACTTTTAAAAAATGATTAGCGACAGCAAACGGAATTCTATCAGTTGCTGATAACCGACTGTTGCATGGAACAGCAGATGATCAATGAATGTGCGGAAATATCGTTTCTCATGAAACATCTACCACATAGTAAACTTGAAACCAAGAGAATAAGACAGCTAACACGTTCCACTGATCCAAGAAACAAGATGGTACCCACAACACCTGCCACAAGAGGTAGGTAATTCCGCGTGAATTCCCAAAAATGTCTTTAGACTCTCTATTTAGCCAATAAACCTGACAATTTTCAATATACCAGTTGTAAACGCTATAACGTTATTGTCCTATTTACTTAACGCGTTGAACTTTACGTTAACATTTCAAGACCGTTAATAAGCTAGGTGTAGCACGGATACGATACTGTAATGTTCCACCCATAGAGTAGTCGGCCGATGGGCATAAGTACACGAATGGAGCGTCAGTCACATTAGCCATGCAGATGTTTTTCACACTATTCGCACAATCGGCTATTACACCGGGAGTCAACGATCGTCATTAATGAAAAGACGGAAGACGTGAATGAGTCGTGCTTTCAGTCTTAATATGGCCAACTAGTGCAAGCACTAGTTCCATAAATTGTAAACATCGTATCCAAACCCGCATTATTGCATGAACCTGTCCACGAATAAGCTGATAAAACGAAATTTTCCAAAACATTTAATTGCCGTTTTACAAAACCCAATCTGGGAATTCTATCTGTACATCCTTGCCAGTCAGCTTTTTATATAATCCGGTAATTGTTTTCAACTGAATAAGTGGATAAAAAGATGTGAAATAATAACTCACCTTGTGCTCGATATAATTCCGCTGTGCAACGTCCAAATGGCACTTAATAATGCTACTTCCGTCGCATCTGACCTGTATGCGTTTTCCAACAATCTCAGCTGGATACACCAAATCTTTCAGGATAGCATCATGAACAGAAGTTAATGTACGACTGCGCGGTCGCTTTTGTTTCGGATTAAACTTTGACTTTCGTTTAGGCTTAGGAAGTATGCGACGGAATGCCACCAACACGACATGCGGACCGCGAAGCTTCTTTTCAAGTTCACCCACAAGTCGATTGTGGATCATTTGGTATGTCCGCAACTGTGGTACCGGTACATAAATAACGATGGCTTTTTCACGGCCAATCATCATTTCCTAAAAGAAATCAGAAACCAGTGGCGAATTCACCTTTGCTTCACAAAAGTAAAGAAGCTTCATAGCATCGGACCATTCATCATGCACCTGAAGATCAGTAATCGCCTAAACACATTGTCGAACATCGCGTCTACATTTACCTGAGCGATTTCTTCTTCTAGGGGCGAAATCGGTTTGTTATCCGGCTTAATAACTTTAGCAAGGGCCATCGTGCATAATAATGCTGGAACCAAAAATCCAAAAGTACCCGGGCGTGCAAAGGCGGAGTTTGGCGCGCAAAGTGCTGTAGGAACAAACAAAAACATAGCGGGTAATATTACTGGTATTTCGATCATTCTGCTACTATTTGCTTGTGATCAACGCGCTTGATTGTAAGTGGCTGCATTTAGGTTCATTTTTAATTCCCGTTGCCCAGCAATCCTAACAGCGACATCAGACTCAGACTCACGTGGGAGCGAATCTTTGGGATTATCTCCGTAGCTGTTTTTGCAGATGCAGATCGGGTAAACCGGTGCAGGAGTTCAAGACGCCCAGAAGGAGCTGTGAAGGGCTAGGTGGATATGTCGCCGGTCTGACGTCAGAAAGTCTAACACGACCTCCGACTGAAGGTCTCATAAGGGATGGAAGTTTCCCATATCAACAGAGAAACCTGAACAACCTGGATTATATGCATGGTCCGAAAATTTGTGTGATCAATTTCAGCAGCATTCGCCAACCTCTGAGGAAAATCAAAATTGGCTGAAAGCAAACTAGTGAATGTCGCCTACCAACATCGGAATTACAAACAAAAACGTCATTGTTCCATCAATACCGGCATTCATCCAAGGTAGGGGGAAGGTGAGATAGAATGATAACCTAGTGGTGTTAAGTCAGGATAAAAACTCACGGGTTATGTTGATGGATTAATCAGAATATATGCAGAAAATATTTGAAGCTCTTGATGACAGAAATTATAGGGTACTGTGCATATTTTGATATTTCGCTCTATTTAAATATATACGTATTTGTATGTACATATATACAGTCTACAGCACTTGTTCTTGTACAAAGTGAACACCACTTGTTTGAATTGATTCTACTTAGCAATACACTTTTGGTGCGCGCGTCTCGTCTCCTTGGTGCTCCTGTTCCGCGTAGATCGGGATTGCCTATAGTGAGCTATTCAGCGACTGCATTTTGAACTGACTATTCGAGTTTATACCTTTGTATTGGGCTAGCCCCCTACAAAATTTTCACCGGACGTCTCTCGACACGGCATCCAAGAAGTGGAAAGGAAAATAATTGGCAGCGTGGAAGAGGTGAAGATAAATGACGTAACTTTTGCCGACTAATAAAAGTTTATGAAGCCGGTGAACACACGCACGCCGCATATGTACAGACTGTCCAAAACATACAAATCCTATGTACCACTTCCTCCCGTTGTCAGCGCGCAACGCACCGCATCACAAGTTGACCCTCTGAGCGGGTTATTTGCATGAACCGGCCAAAAAAGGTTTCACTAAATACACTCTGAGAGTCAACGTGGAACTCGTGGGTTCTATAGACGGTTTAAATGTCGGGGGAAAACCGATGCGTTCAATCAATAGGATGTCCCCATACACTAATAATCTGCTGCTTGAAATATTTGGGAGCATTTGCAGTTTTATTTCAGACACCAGTGTTCCTTTTCCTGTTCCAGCGCCCAAGCTAAAATCACCATCACTCTTGCACTCACATAATGTGTAGTTCAACTTCCTGACGTTTACTTCCAGGCAAACGGAGGGGTTTGCAACCGGCAGTCCGCTTGGTTCATTTCTAGCTGATTTCATCGTGGCTAAAGTAGAATCTATATAATGTGGAAACTTGTCAAAACCAGTACTCAGTGAACATTACGTAGACGACATCCTGGCCATTTTCGGGACTTCAAGTGGTTCAAGCGCGCTATTCTTGGAATTGGACCAATTACATCCAAACCTCGAGCCAACAAGTAAAAAAGCAAAGTGGGCAAATGTCCCACGTTTTTGGACATCCTAGTTATCCAAGGATCAAACAGCACGATACGCGATCCCGTCAACAGGAAGTTAACCTGGATAGGATAGCTTATGCATTTCGAAAACTTCTGTCCGCTGCCATACAAGAGAAGCCGAGTTCGGACAGCGTAGGCTATGCACGGAAGACAATCCACCACCATAATTAAACACACTCACAGATGCCCTGTCAGCCATCCCATACCTCCTGCAATTTATCAAGAGTTATAGCAATCATCCCGGGGATAAAGGTAACAACGGCAAAAAATAAGCCATTGTACTTAGAACTCCCTGTTTCTAGGTGACGGCTGGTCAACAATGACAAAAAGACGTCTAACAGCTGCTGTATCCAGATCCTATAACGCTGTAAAACTATGTATAATACAGCGAACCAGTACGTTACCAGTCTTACGTCTGGCACGTCCCACTGGTTATAAAGACATTCGTGTAGTTGCAGCATAAGCATAGTAAGGAGAATAAATCGGCGGCTAGCTTCTCATATCAAGCGGCATGTTCATGAATGGCTGGAAACACAACCAGGAACGCCGGGTGCTTGTTTAGTGGCCGACGGACGGCAGCCACTGTCACAAATAGCAAAACGCGTAAAGAAGTTTGTGAAGGACGGTGATTTTTTATCCAATCGGAAACGTGACTATCAGGCGAAAACATCATCCTGTGCTTGAAGACAATCTTTGATGACGTCGCGACCGCCCCTGGTAATCGGCATCCCCATATTTTTCATGTTAATTTTTGTATCTGTCTGCCCATTTCATCGAGCCTCAAGGAACCTCAAAAATTAGCCACATGTCTATGTGTAATCAGAGGGCATGAAATGTTACTCTGGAGAACCTCATAAGACTGATGTTTTTTTCTTGCCTCATTCAAGAAGAAACTAAGCCAATTAGATTTGTACCTGTGAATCGCATTACGGGGTAATCCGAAATATCCACTTGATCGACACGGTGTACGCCGATGTACTGGTTATTTGATGAGGAATAAAACAAATATAAAAGCAATCACGTATGAATCTGAATGGATTAGAAGTTTTTGGCAAGGACCAACGATGCAAGTGGGCACGCAGACAGACTGTAAGCAGTAAGTAAATAGGATAGACCAGGGAAAAGTAGACGTCGGATGTATGGGAAAAGTCAACTGCAACCCAAGACCATCAAGCTTATGTTTGAAATCTTTGACTGGTTGAGCAAGCCCTGCAAATCTTGGAACAGCATTTCAGTGATTTACGTCGGATGGAGATGAAAATGGATTCAGCCCCTACGCATCCAGTCGGAGTCTTGCTCGACTTTGGAGAGTTCGTGAAGAGTGCAGCTCACCGGCACAAATAGACCGGAGAGATCGGGACCAGTTCGGTGGGTTAATCTAAGGTAGGTTAGAAGCTGACCGCCCCACAGTCGACGATAAAACGGTGAATCCATCTCCAGTCTTTCAAGTCCTTGCAAGCATGTCAGACCGTTCGAACCGTTCACCGGGCAAGTGCTCGCACGCATTTCCCGTCCTAATGTTACTTCATCACGCATCGGACGTGGTGAGGTCTTGCAAACGCGTTAAAGAGCTTGTGGAACATACCGCCGTCAGCGAGTCAAAAGTTTGAAGAACCATCCACACCACAAGAAGACCATTGTTGGCTGCTCAGTGCCGACGAGTACTGGTCTCGAAGTCGCCGGAGATAATGGTGTCGAGGTAACCTCGTTTATCTTAGTGTGCACGTGAGTGTGGCAGTAGCAGAAGAAACAATACGTGGTACTGTGCATTTTCCCCATCCAAGGTTGGTTCAAGACTTTCCGCATGGCCTGCAATACTCCTAAATTATCCAGGATTCGCCACCTCATTAGATCATCCACAAACATAAGGGAATGCACTTTCATAAGATCAGAAGGCTCACTGAAGTGAAGTGAGAAGAGAAGAGTGTGCCAAGTCGAACCTTGCGACAGCCTGTTCAACAAGGTATATTGCAGGGAAATATTCATTCTTATGCAGACGTTCTGCTTCCTATCACAACGGAACGCGCGTATTCGGCGCAAGACTATTTCACTTAATCTGACTGGATGTAGTCCCGTGCACATATGTCGTCAAAAAACGAAAGGTTTTCTGTTGCCATCTGCGACGTCTACTCGCCGATCGCAACGCTGGTCAATTCAGGACTACTGAATGATATTGTCGGTGGATATGACGGGAGATATCAGGGTGGAACTTACAGGTTGTCGATTGAGGTGACCGGGAGAATATTCTTCCGTGACATCAGTTATTTTCTACTGACAAAGCGCGACATTTCGTTGAAATCTCTGCTGCTTTTTGCAGTCCTTTGCGTACGTTTGAACGAGCAGGAATACTGACAGGTATCAGTGTACATGAGTGTACAACGTACGCCGCGTGGCCGCCTTTCGTTCCACTGTATTCAATTTCGTATCGCTGTTCGCTCGGCAATGTGTGTTCCATTTCATCACTTTGTTAGTCCCCACGGGCCATCTTGGTTCATCTGACCTTACAGGTTCGTGAGCCCGCCTGAATCGTATACGGTGGTATATGTTAGAGGCCAGTGAACCCTCTTTTTGTTACTGCCACACTGTTTTGATTGCACGTAATGTAAGTCTTCATTTTCCACGTCATATCTCATTTATTTCCATTCAAGTGACATGGTTACTGAAAAGGTTGGGCCGTAACTTTTCTCCTATTTTTCCGTGGTCACATTAGCAGTACCTGTCTTCAGAGACCTTGATCCAATATTACCAGCAGAGTTAGGCAACTGAGTTATAAGTAACGACTGACGTCAGCTGTCCTGGGTGACACTGCTTTTTTACCGATAGATGTTAAACCTTTTAGCCTCATTTTGCCAGGTCCACCAACAGATCCTTTTGACTTTGCCCAACAGACTGCTCTTAAAGAAACCCAACCATTCGGGAAAATGCGCTTCGAAAAACTGTCCCGCAAGTTACAGTTGGACAGTAAGAAGCCGTCAGTTCCCCTCCGACACATGCGGCATCCGATTCACAAAACCTTCGTTGTAGGCGTTGTGGGAACAACGACTTCCGTAGTATACACATGGGCAGTTATTATTGTCAGCATCATCTCCATCTTGTGAGCTAGCAGCCTCGGTCAACGATATACACGAGTACTTTTGAGGCTATTTGTCTTCGCCATCGGTTGGACAGGTAGTTATCAACTACAGTAATGCGGATAATTTACTACTAGAGATTCTCGACCGTTGGTTTCGGTTCGCCCGAACTTACACTTCATCAACAAGAACCTACTGGGGATATACAAACATAGTTTCTCAAAAATCAGTGTGGCTGGAGTGTGTCGGATTTTTAAACGATTGCTGTAGGTGGTATTGAAATTTCTCCCAGGGATTGTGATGAGCCGAGTTTGCTGGGCAGATTGGGTAAGAATAACACTGTCACCGTTATCTCTGTCAGGTTGTTGGATAACGCGGTAAGCAGACCGGCTATGATAGCAGAAAGATGATTAAGTAAAATTAAGAAATGAGCAGCAAAGCAAACAGATGGGCAGAGAGGAATTGGGACGGCCGTTGTCGTGCCTTAAGTGTATCCCGATCACCCAGTGATTCCAGATACGGGGATGCTGATAACCACCAATCACTTCGCTCACGCTGAAGGCGAATATTTGTGAAAGTTTAACTCACCTTGAGTGATGATTTTTCATAGTTTTCGAAACTTATTATTGAAACACGTTAGCCGGATGTCTGTCCTGGCTCTCTTCTTTCCCAAATCCAATTCGTGTCAACCAAGAGGAGTTTGGAGACTTCCGTTATATATCTCCCTCATCGTCTTCTGGAAGTGAACAGACCAGGACGTGTGTTTTTGTCGGGGTTTTCTATTTGCCACAGTGAAAGAACAAAACATACTATACTGAGGGGTATGAACGGAACATAACTTCCTACGTTGCGGACCTGCAAATTACCCATCTACCTCCGCCAGAAGACGTAGCGGCGAACGAGTGCGTAACTTTTCCGAGGATATCGGCAACCACCTGGACGCATGTTGCCCTGGTATTCTGATATAATATGACTGATAGGAACTAAGTGACATCCTCCAGTCACTAAAATACATGTTCCCAATAAATGTTTGCACCTTCTTACGACCCATCTGTGATGCCCAACTTCGAGGTCCTTATTGAACGTACTTGAATGTTTCACTCGCTGGTCATATGATGCACTTTTGACCGTTGCTGACTGGGCTCGGGCCTGTCTTGCGCTTTCGTCTTTTTTTCCTGGATTGTCACCGTTGGTTTTAGGTTTGTCTAAAGCCGAATACGCATATTACAGGAAGTATACGTCTCGTTCCCCGAACCTATTACGTCTTTTTGGTTGAAAACCTTTCGAAGTGATTATTTGGCTGAGCTTCTGGGGCTGCGTTTTCCATCCTTAGGGTGTGAAGGTCAAACTCATCGTAACAGGCCTGCTACAAATGGCATCCAAGCGGTTATTGCCTCATAAGAGAAAAGCCGCGTAACAATTGTCGGGGGACAAGTCTAGTAAATTATACTGACCTCATTGTCCATTGTAACCCACCTAGAAAAAGAGTTAATTCGCTGAAGAAAAAGTTTGTATTAATCAGGTCAGCGCAACTCCCGTTAAATTCAGTTGTATTGGATTACCGATTGTTAGGTGGGAAGCACGAGAATGACGCCGCTTGCCGGTGACTATCTTGGTAGACTTGCGCCGGACAACTCCAGCGGCACATCTTCTGATGGACCGTAATACAAAGCCTAATATATCTGCCTAAGCAGTAGTCCAGAATGGACCTTGTTGGCTACCTAGAAAGCATTCCTGCCTATGCAAAATAATATTTGTCACCATCCCTAGAATCCACACCTTTATGGTGGTCATCTCAAAGTGATGGGAGTAATACAAGTTAAATAGTAGCCAGATACTTGAGTCTTTCCGACATACTTTCTAGATGTCAATTGGACTATGCGTTTATTCTCTATACGGATTGCCCACTCTCAAACGAGTTTGATAGGTGGGCATTATCCGCCTTTCAGAGCGAGACTTCAGTCGTAAGACTAGAAAGTTTTAACAACAGGATCAATCTGTGGCCCGCCGGGATCCTTGAAATTTCACATTTTGACGCTCTCACTATAGAATAGCGGTACTGGAAGAAGACCCGGAATGTCAGTTGTATATTTGGGAAATAACAGTGAGAGATTAACCACAAGTCCCAAATAAACTTCCGCGGAGATCAGAGAGGAGGAAGCCGGGTCAAATCTGATTAATGCTATGCAAGTTCTGTTTTCAAAGAAAGACGTGATCAAGGGCATAAACTTTTTACGGATACCATAAGTTACCAAGTGGGCCGCGCGGAGCAGAGTTGGAAGTGTTGGTGAGATCAAAATGGTGGTCTTTCAAATAGCACTTTTGTCTTTGGCGTCGTCGGACAGCTTGTGAAGTTTTGCGTACTGTGCATGCACGTTAGGTCGTGCAGATGGTTACTTTGAGGCTATTCCAGACGGCATGTGTACCGGTAGTGCGTCTAACCAAACGCCATATTCACATATATATGCCAGTTGGGCTGGCTGGCCAATAGCTAACACAAACGCGTTGGTAGCCCGCTTTTGTTAGAGAGGAACCCGCGGGGTTTACCATCGCCCATAACGGCGCCTGCCGGGAAGCCTTTTAAACGGCTCACACAGAACTGCCGCCGGTGTTGAGGATGGTTGCTTGTGAATCAAAAGAAGTATCCCATCTGGTCTCTGCTTAATAAGAGACCACAAACATCATGCACAAGTGTCGATTGTCAGGACTGACTGTTAAAAGTTCCGTCATGGCAGATTATGGTGATACTTCGTCAGTACCATTTTGTAGATCACTCAACAATTTTTTCCATACATTGGTTGAATGAGACTTTTCTTTCATGGGCCGAAACAGAATGTATAGAGAGCCCTTTTACAATGGCGATACATATACTTGAATTGAAAGTTCTATTCTTCTGGCTATTGGGTGTGTTGTCTGAGTTTTTGTTCACGCCCGTTTCGCATGGTGCGAAATATCTACAGACCCTTCAGTTGTGTCCACCAGTTGCTGTTTTGAGAAGGAACCAGGTCAAACCACGAGAAGATGGCGTGTATTCCGCGTGGCAGTTGAACCACAGTAGGATTTTCGCAGTTTACGAGAACAACCATTCTGTCAGTTGCAAAGACGGCGAGTTTATGACTGATAATTTCAATCCACTGATTTATGCTTGGGGGGGGTGAACCTATGAACCATTTTTGCATCAGGACCTGTCCGTTGGAAATTCACTACTAACGTTTTACCACTGCTCTTTAGTGCGGGTGGAAATGTCTCAGCGGTGGATAACGTATGATGTGTTTGCCAGGTGATATTCTCTCGCGGTAGCAAGAATGAAAAAGGAGTTTGCTTGTTGTTGAATTTGCTGCAGTTAATGTTATACGGTTTGCTTTCCACGCTTGATCGAGTTATGAAGTCAATGAACGTTTTGTTTGCATATGGTTGGTCATAAATTTGTCTTTGCCGTGTCTTCGCAGCGTGTGGCCAACGACCATGATGAATATGGCACCACTAGCGCACGCAGATACTGTGTCTATGTTTTACTTCCTTTTTGCCTGTCAGTGCGCGCTTATTTGAATATTTTGCTTGGTATCATTTCGCACGCCCCTATATTCATCCACATCTGAATGCCTTCTAAGCTCCCTTTCCGTGGCTGATATGAACTTTGCGAGACCGATTTGGGTTCTTCAACTTTGAGCGTCTTTACTAACGTATAATTTCAGTGTTCGGATAATTCACTCAGGATGAGAGAACATTTTTTGTAATCCTTTTCAGTAGTAAAGCATATATTTCAATCATCTTGATCTCTTTTCTTGGCGGTTTCTCGTGCTAAAAAGATAAAATTATTATTCCTTCCATCTGAGCAAGTGTCAATGGACTTACTGTTTGAGTGCTACTCGGCGGATTGACTTGAATTACGACGTATCACCCAACATCCAATCCGGATTAGGCCCTGCTGGTTGCTTGCCTTGCATCCAATCTTCTTGATAAATTAGCCTAGCGGTAAGTTAAAAATCCGATTTGGGAAGTGAGAGAAGATTGAGATGCCTAAGTAAAATTAGATGCGGTACAACTGCTCATATTCGGGGGACATGGTGACCGTCAAGAACACGAGAATCGGGAGAATCTGCCTAAGGCGGCAAGAATTGTCTCATCGTCGGGTAAACTGTCATCCCGTAAGAGAATTACCTCCAGTACGTCAATGACGGTTGGAGCCAAAATTCATCGGGCTTGAATGTAAAATCATATACAGGCTGACGGCGGGTACCAGTGACGCGTCGTTCAGGAAGATGGTACAATCTGCCAAACGTGCACGTTGAAGTCTGCTCGACACAGCTAATAGTCAACAACCTTCATTTGATAATATATATTTCTCAACGCATTCGTGAGAGACACGCTCGGATGTGCGCGATCATGACAGATAATTACAGGCGTTACAAATCAACAAATGGTTACATTATAAGACAAACATGAAATCTGCTGACAAAAGAAAGCATAATCAGAGAGAAATGGGTTGCGGTTTACAAAAGTTGATGCCCGCATCAGGAAAAGAATAGTTCGCTTGTTTCACAGATTCAGCTCAGAGGCTGAGATGTCACAATAATTTTATCGGCAATTATCCGTTTCGAGGGATTCGGCTTGAAGGTCGTTCAAAAGGGAAAACGGTCATTTTGGCGCGAATCCTCGTTTTTTAAATATTTTTGAAAATTTTAAAATCGGAATTTCGGCAAAGTACTTACAATGCATCAATTTTAAATAAACAGCGGTACTGCAAATATTGAAATACATCGATCAAGTGCCAAAAGTACTGGTTTGGTGATGA
>LOND01001914.1:65189-80274 GCA_014220965.1 Paragonimus kellicotti | reverse complement strand
AATTGTCTCTTCGTTCTGCCGATATAGGCGGCCGAGTGACTGTGAGTGTATTGGTAAATGTCCTGGCAAATGATTTGGCCAGGAATATCAATGTGTCTTTAGACGGAGATGTTGGAATTCTAGTTATAGTTTAACTAACTACTTTGACTTTAGTTGCGTAGCCATCTGATGAGTGTTTTCGAGGTCAGCTCATCAAAACTTCTATTCCCGTGACATTGATCGGTACCTCACCGATGACTCAAGATTGTGAATACTCTTCGATGAAAAATTCAAAGTAGCCGTTTTCGCCGAAACTGCTAATGGAAATTATATATTTTGAACCAACCACTTATTTTATGGGTTCGACTGTAGCATACAGCCCTGGGGACAGATTGAGTGTTCATAAAAAACTTGCAAGAGTCATTTTCTTACTCGCAGCATCATTAATTTGTAAGTTCCTCAGTCATTTGATTTATAGGGGATAAAATTCCATTTTTCATGATCTTGAAGAACTTTTATTGCCTAAGTGGTTGGTGTACAAAGTAGTTAGTTAAACTATAACTAGAATTCCAACATCTCCGTCTAAAGACACATTGATATTCCTGGCCAAATCATTTGCCAGGACATTTACCAATACACTCACAGTCACTCGGCCGCCTATATCGGCAGAACGAAGAGACAATTGTCATCGAATGGTTGAGTGTTTTTTGAAGTGGGTTGAACGTCTGGCATGTCGAGTTGTCACGTAAGTTAAGCAATCAACGCGGAACTGACAACCAACCTCATCGAATGCACAACTTTTGAATGCAAAACAAAATTACCGCAATCCATGCTTTCCAGATGGTCCACTCATCTACTTACAATCGGTTGCCGAGCTTTCCAAGGAGGTCGTTCGTAAAAAGATCACACCACACCCTTTGCAAAAAACGTGAATTGATTGTTAGCTTATCTCTGGCGTAGTAGTGATCTCGGATTGACATAACCTGTATATGTATGATTAACGGGGACTGCGGTGTTTTGTGCATACAACCGAATGGCATCATGAAAGTATGGCGCCAGCACCTTGGTAGCCCACTAAACAATCACTGACTCGGTGACCATGAATAGGCCGCCACAGAAAGATGGCGAAGAGTCATCTACCTTCTTCCCAGACTTAGCATAGGCTAATGAATAACTGCAAAATGGACGGGCTGCAGATGAAGGCGGATTGTCAGGGATAACCAATAAAGTATGGTGGCTCACTTTTAGAAGATACACTGCAGCCTTTGGTCGACTGCGCCACAAACACTTCCAATGACAACCCTCCTGGTCTTGTTTCATCTGATTTGCGCCGGATACGGTTTGTGTGGATGAAACGGCAAGTGGTGTAACACAAGTTACTTGTGGTGAAGGAAATGTGCATAAGTCCTTTGGCTTCGGTCATTATGACGGGAAAATCCGTGAATAAATACCACCGACAGCATTTACAATGATCTTTGTGTGCAACTTTATCCTTCTACTTATCGTTTTGCGAAATAACCAATGTTAACTGTACCGTGCATCAAAACGGTTATCTGATACACCGTGCGAACTTTTTCTACTGTCCTACGTAGTGAGATAGGCTACTGCTGATTTTGCACAGTTGCCAAAAGTGTACATTCGACTACAGCAAGTTAACATGTAAACAGATATAGGTGCCGGGGTCTAATAAAATCAAGTTAAGGGATAAACATGCAACATTCCTGATGATATGCGTTTCCGCCGCAATACATAAGGTTGGCGTTATCGGGGTAAGCTCCTCCAGCATATCAGCTCGGGAGTGCCCATTGATATTACTGTTATGAACATACGCACGTACCACCTCTAGTACACATGACCTCCAATCTGTTGTATTTACAACGCTGAATTCAAAATCTTTATTAAACAGCACTCCCCACACGTACTATGTCCATCCTTGAATCCTTGTAGCCATCCATTTGACGTGATACCAGGTCTGCAGTACCGTATGTCTTCCTTACAAAATGTTGGGCCAACGACAGAAAGAGTTCCGACCAAAAGTCAAGCGGCGTTATTAACGATCGGGCTCAGGTTTACACTATACAAACGTTTTGTGAAAGAACACTCAATTTATTATCAATTTCTCCCAACGACATTACGTTAACGAAGTACGGAAAAGCATTAGGATCCTAGTGACCAAGCGTGTTGCTCACAAAACTGAGTGAGCACTTGCCTACTGAGCGTGGTTCAATCAGCCCAACATTCAGCGTGTATCGTGGCTTAAGTGTTCGTGCCTGTTACAATAGTAAGCCAACGATAAACAACTTAAACTGTGTGTGAATTAACAAAATGTTAATCCGTGACGCTATGTGGGTTTGGATGGCACGACCTTTTATCTAAGCCTGCAGCCAAAATTCAGGTTACTCATATGTTAAGCCGTCAATCCTTGTGTACTGCTGTAAGATGTATGATGAAATAGCTGATCTATCCTTGTTCATCAGAGATTGATGAAACGAAGCCTTGTTCACCTAGCGTTGGAAGATGACTTGCTTCGTCAGTTATGTTATTAAGAAGATTGGTTATCACATAGGTTACTGAGCTGTATGCCTTAAAATGTGTGCTATTGGAGAGGTGACGCAGTTATTGGGGTTCGGTTTACTAACTTTTAATGTGCTCCTAAAGTAGCAAACCGAAAATTGGGGAACGATACTAGAGTGTAATGCCATAACCGAGCTCTCACTGTATGTACATAAACACCCGGAGGAACCGGCTCTCGTCAAGTTGCATCCCGTGACATGCGATCCACTGTTACAAAGACAAGTAAGCACATGCAAAACCTTTCTCGTTCATGTAACAACCTGTGAAACTATTAATCTTCGACATGCTATTAAGGTGTGAAGGTCAGTTTCATCATCATCATCATCATAGACAGCAATACATCAGTGGTTCACACTGATGCTTAACTGCCACATGTGTGTGGGCTGAGATACTGCCAGGACGCCCAGACCTAGACAGGAGAACGATTAGGGTTCTCAACCAAAGCCTTTGGCTCAAAAGCCTGTACCGCAAGGCAGCGGTTGGGTGGCAATGTACCAGAACTGGTACTTTTTCCGGAAAAAGATGCCAACCTTCTTCCAACCCCCAACCTGGAGGACCAGGAGACTGGTTTGTCAGACCTCTACCCATTGGCCTGCCTGGTATGAGTGACTCTATCGGTGTGGTGATCACACCGTCCAGTTTAGCCCAATAGGTCATCGAGATGCGCAAGCCGTCACACCACGTCAAGGTCCAGTCTCGTTGTGACGGTCAGTTTACCTTCTGGTAGCATGGTAGAAGACTCGTAGTACGGATGGCGAAGAATAATTCAACCATCAGTAGACGCACGACTTCAACTGTTCAAGATGACAAAGATCTTGTATGTCAGTATGGGGTCATCGGGACATATGGAAGAGAAGAAATGCAAAAAACAAACAGGAATGCCTCTAGAAAGGACCACTGTGCTACTGGAGAACCTCACCTGTGGCTCTAAACCGCTGAGGCGATGTTATGCCTTGAATCAAAAGTCACAGCGCGTGTGCAAACTTGTATTCGCACCAGTGACGAATTACATGACGGGAACTAAATGAATCCGAAGATAATTGATTTGCGCTGATGGATTAGAAGACATACGTTAAGAATACAGTTTTTGCCAGAGCACGTGCGGTCACATCGAAATATAGAACAATGGTTGCCCAGTAGACGTTCGATGAGGCAAGCTCACATAAAGGACAGGTCACTGGTTCTTGCTAGATAATGGTTTCAAGTCCCCTCGGGCGATGGTGAACAGATGGTTAAGAAACGCAAGCTTTGGTCACTGTTCTGATCAACGATTTCACCTCACACACACCTAATCGAAAAATCTTGTGATTATGTTGATCCTGGTGTAAGAGAAGCCAAAGGTCTGCTGTGGTCACTGTGTTTATGAACTTCGCTATTTTACAGATATACCAGCCATTCCACCGCCAACAACCCTTTCCCGTCGCTTGCTATTATCCGCGTTATACGCATCACAACACTAAGGTTAGCTGCTTCTGATAAATCAAATGTTTATTTACGCATATTTACACTGATCTCCATCACGAAGTAGTGCCTTCTTGAATTGTCATGTAGCAGTTCAAAAATATAAATATCACCTTACAACGGACACAACATCTGGAAGAAAACTTCCCGTCAGTCCCAACGTTTCTCGTTTTAAGACAGTGCTGTGAACACATGGTCTATCTGCTCTGTGCACGGAAACCAGCGAGGTTGATCTTGTAATACATGCTCCTGAGTTAGCACTGGTAAACGGCATTTAGTCTCACTGTCCCTCGTTCTATTTCGCATTCGCTTGTATCTTAGTTTCTCATCAACCTAGAACTTCAGTTTGGCTCTCGAACCGTAGATTCATGATCTCCCTCAATCTATTCCCTAAATTTCAGCTGACCTACAAACGGTAGATTTCGGAATGCGCATTCCACGCCAACACATATTTACCGAACTCTGTTGGTTGTGTATTATTACCACATTCACAGCATCATTGGTGTACCAATAACAAACTAGTTATTTCTCTGGCAAGCTAAGTAGGTTTTCTCACTTTTGCTGCAGTAAATGATTAGAAGCAAGAAAGATGTCTTCGCACAAGATGTGTTGTTCCAAACGATAATGTCGTCCCAAACTTTTTCTTTCAACTTGCTTTCAATCTAATCACAAAGCCTGACGGAAGATGAATATGAAAAGCGTATCCTCATTAAGTAGGATGTAGCTCATTTTGAGTCAGTCGCGCAAAACTCTTCAAATCCACATAACATCACAAAGTTCACGTTCATGTAATATTTCAATCGTGAATTCGATTAGCAGTCACTTCATTTCTATGTTGAATGTAAAAAGTTGTTGGGAATAGCCTGAACAAAAGATGTATTAAGGCAATGGGAGAAAAACAATGGTTTGGTTTATACTGTAAACTTACCGGGAAAAAAGTTAATTACCCAGCTATGGCTCAGTATGCAATTAGGACAGACATGAATTAGGTTAGAACTAGCTAGACTAATTAATTTGCGCACGACATTTTCAAACATCGACAGTCCACCCAATAGAAAAAAATGCACGGCACCAGAAGTGAATCACATAACAGAATGAAGTGGGTAGCAGCTGCGTTTGCATAGCACTGGTACAATACAAATGGCCAGTCAATAATATCAATGTTTTGAACACTGCGATTTCTGCCATATCTGTAAACTGTAAACCCATTACAAAAAAATAGGCGATCTGAAATTAACGAACGATAGATAACAAGATTTGGCTGTCTTGACCTGATGGTTTTGTAACGAGTTTGAAAAAGGCCACAAGGTAACAAAGAATTTGAGTCAAATAGATCGAGTGTCCTTGTGTTTAACAGCAACCTTGGATTTGCATAAAAAGATAACATTTATATCCGAGTGAAAGCGAATTACCCGTGAATTCGGGTCCGAAACTGGCATTCGTTCAGGTCAAGTCTCTGCTCAAACCATACTTAAGATTATAAGGAACGGTGCGACTGAGCTGACATAACAAACAGAATGACATCAATTAAACGCCCCTACTATAATGTTTAGAAAGAGCAAAGATATGTAACAGGTGCTATTCAGATCGAGAAAGATCAGACGAATTTTCGTGCGTATACACTAAAAGCTTCAAAACTGGAATGATATTTGGAATAATTGAAAATTGTGCTGTGCAATGATTAGTTGTCCATGATAAACCATCACAATACGTCAACCTCTTCCTCAAAGCGAAGTTTTCGGAGAGCAAACTCCGTCAGCATCAGTCATTCACTATCCAACGGAACTGAAGAAAACGCAGGATAGACATTTGTATGGTCTGTCACTTGAAAACTGTGGACCAACGACCGGTGACCTCAGTGGCAAAATAATTAGGAAACTACAGGGTTCAATTCATCTCTTGGGTTCAGATGCTCAGTGAGTGCCATAGTCCTCCCTTACTTGAATTTTAACAAAAATATCCGTAAAGACTTTTGTACCCTTGCAACTGGCAGATGACTTGCTAACCTGACCCATGTTAGCACTTGAAATACCCGACCACATCCACCTGGTAGTCTGTCCTATGCACTGCATCAATCAGCATGGTTAAGCTGACTATGACTTCCAGATACGATCATGAGAGATTAACCAAACAAGAGCAATCAAACGAAAATCAGTTGCAGTTATTGAATTGTATGTCCCCTTATCGACCAAGTCAGAGTGGTTGGGTAGTGAGGTACGATATTATGGTCACACAGCGGAATTACTTTTTATAGTTGCGGCACTGTTGTCTTCTGACTGCATACGAAAAGGGTTTTGAAAGGTACTCAGAAACAAAGAGCACTCCGATCACTCAACGATCGGTAGTGGCAGCCGGTGAATCACCCAATACGGTCGAAAAATTTTGTATCATTCAAAAGCCTGATATAGCTTTGAGTACATCCACTGTGTTCAACAGTTACCAAAATCAGATATTGGTTCACTGCGCTTTCGGGCTAGACAAACCTTCCATCGTCAAACGAATCGGGCTGTTGAGTTATTAGTTCCGGACAGTCCCCCAAGGAAACCCTGTATCCTGTGGCTTCACAGGCTGGAACAATGTAGCAGAGGGTCACGGTGGGGTCCCTCAAGAAAACCCTATACCATGTTGTCTTGTGGGTTGGGTTCTTTAAGACAGAGACTCAGGGCAAGGTTTCTCAAATCGTCCCCTTTTCTTGACGTATACGACCTGGATGCATCAAGCCTAATCGTAACCCTGAAAGACTAGTCCACTCGTCTTCACTTTCTTCCTCCTCTGTTACCAACTACCCTCTATTCCAGCCTGGATAGCCCGTAAGCGATTGCACTTTTAACGTCTACACTCTTCGATAAATAGGTCGGCAAGCCTCTCTGACAATCACTCTGTCAGATCTGGAGCTGGATATATACTGTATTGTCGAAACGCGCCTAACATTATCATTTGCTCCAATTTGCACTTAGCGCTGGGGGTCAGCGTATCTTTCTCGGAATTGTCGGTAACGATGAAGCCGAATCTCGAGGTAAGATTGAAATGGGGACTGCACTGATCTCTAGGGCTGAGTAGAGCCTGTTCGACTAGATCCCAGCGAATGGTCGTCTGCGTGCCATCAGACTTAGTACTTCAGACAAAGTCCATCAGTACGGGTCAAAACGACTCTTATTTGTCGTATATTCATGGGCTCAAAAAAACAACAGCTCAAATGCTGTCAAGAACGCCTTCTATGATGTCCTCTCTGATCTGATACAAACTGGGCACTCGGACATCGTTGTGCCTGCTGGGGATCTGAACGCATAACTCGATCGTCTTGCTCAAGAGGAGAAACGGCTGGATGGTATTTGGTGCGCGACGCATTGGCATTGGTAATCGGCTGTTAGAATTATGCACATCTCACGGACTCTGTATATCGCGTAGTGTATTTTAGAACAAACGAAACTATGCGTCACTTTGAAACATGGACGCAAGTTGAACACATCGCCTTCAGCTGTCGCACACGATACACACGATACACTCTCACGCTGGAGTAGTCACCTGGACTCAGATCATGTCACTGTTCGTATCCGCTTCGTTTTGTCTTTTAGTCGGAGATCCATGTTCTCATATATATAAACTACTCGGCCAAAAACTGAACGACCAGACTAAACGAAACGTCTGTCAAAGGGTAGTGACAGTTAAACTTTCCGGATCACCACAGTGGAGTGACCCAAACGAGCAGTGGGTAACAGCTAGGCTAACCTCTTATGCAGAATTCTATTCCAAAGGATCACCGCAGATAAGACAGAAGTGGATTTCTACTGATTCAACAGGGCTTACGAACAAATGTAAACTGATTCCCTCTGAGTCCGAGAATGGCAAACACCACGGTGAACTGAAATGCAAACGTACGATCAGCTTGCTTCACGACCGTGAGGTTTCTTATCCGATAGGACCAAAGAGACGGAGAAGGCATTTTTGTCAGCGGATAACCGGATGCTGTTTCTCCTGATTTGTGGTGGCACTGTCCGCCGAAAAGTTCGTTGTGAAGCAGTATGTCAAGCTGATGGCTCACGATTTCATAGCTTGTCGCGACGACTTGATAGATGGTTTGTGCACTGTGAGGAACGGTTCAACTGGCCTGAGCCAGCTCATTCGACGGTGGATGATGGATACTGTGTGATAAGCTATCACGCTCGTGGTGACCCTCTGTCTGAGGAGGAAACGGATTTTAAGCTTTAATTACTGAAACACAACAATGTCTCAGGTCCACATGTTCTTCCTTCAGCACTTCTCAAAGATTGGGGTGAAAGATTGTTGTCTGAACTAATCACACTCCCACGTTTCACACGAGAGACTGAAGAGGTGTCTCCCAACTGGAGCATATCAACAGTTATTCTCATTCAAAAAGCTTGCCAGGCCGTTGAAGAGATATTGGTCTTATCTCTGTAACAACCAAGATGCTGATGGGCCTCATATTGCAGTGGATTCTGAAACATGGAGACGACCATATAAGTGAGGAACGGGCAGGTTTCCGGCCTGGTTGCGGGTGTATCGATCAGATCTTTACCTTGAGACAGACAGTGGAGAATCGAAATTCCTCTTCTTAGCCAAGATAGTAATGCTTTTGAACCTTAATGTTACCTGTGACTTGGTTGCCCGACATGTTCACTGGGACAATCTTCGTCACAAAGTAGTTCCAATAAAGTGCCCTCGGTGTGTATAAAGGGGACACAGGTCCATCTGTCGTGAGCGCTGTCCACGTCAAGTGGCGTTCGGCGCGGCTGTTAGGTTTCCCCATTTCTTAATCAATTTTGTAATGGACGAGATTTTAGGAGCACGCAGTCTCCAGTGATCTCGGAATAGAGCTACTAAAGAAGAGTAGACGGATGACACTCACTCAGTCAGTTATTCTGCATGTAACATGCAGACCATGTTGAATCGGTTATATGATATAGCTGACCTGTATTATGTGTACTCTGTGTCTTCAAAGTGTACAGATTGGGTTGGCACTGATACTGTCTTCGTTATTGCTGACAGGCTGTTGAAGGCTGTCGGCAGTTTCAGTTATTTGGTTGGCGTTATCCCGCCAGTCTGTAGTATTGCTGGTGAGGTATCCACGAGGATAGCGAAACCATGTAATGCATTCGTCAAACTCCGTCTCTTAACGTTGCAAAAAAAAGTCCACGTGTTGATTAAAGTCAGGGTTTCCAGAGTATGTACGCGTTCAGTTTTGACTTGTGGCTCAGAAACATTGCCCGTTGCAGCGGAACACGCATCTAGACCCTCGGTATTCAGTCACCGTTGTCTCTGGCAGTTAGACTGTATCAAATGGGCTAACTTTTTGAGCAACCTGACAGTCCGTCGCGTACTTGAAAATTGTGTGACCGACAATCGTGTCAGGGAAATTGTATTGGTCGGGTCATGTAATGCGTACGTCGACAGAGAATCTGCGCACTGCACATTGTCCGATAATCCTGTTGATTATTGGAGAAAACGGCAAGGCGGCCAAGCAATGACGTGATCATGGGCTTTGAAAGCCTTCGTCGTTCCGCTGAGCAAGATTGTGGGTGTCGTTCACCTGGTTGGAAACGTTTCGACGTGGCACTGTGTCGCCAGCAGTCGCGAGCCTATATACGCAAACTTGTTTCCGCTTCTGTTTGTGAAATTCACTTGCTCCCGTTTTTTTCTTTCTTCGCTAAACATTCGTATTTGTTTAATACTCCGCTACCTGGTGAACGGTCGTGAAGACCAACGGCAGCCTGTGTGTTAGTATCCAAAAGTATAGCTTAAAACTGAGGATGTTTTTGAAGATTGAAACACTCGAAATTGTACTTCTTTCAAGGGCTGAAGTGAATAGTCTCAAAACAAAGGCAAACATCTAGTTCTGTGTCGATTATTTGAAGTGCGAATTTACGCCTCCTCCACCACATTGACAGTGTCCAATGTGTAGGTGTACTGCCTCGCAAAATAAGGCCACGAAATCCTAAATATTTCATGAGCATTATAAGAGAGTAAACTCAGGTGATAAGTTTCCGGTGCGAAATACACTTACTAACATGCTTATCAGTGATTCATGGCAAGGTGATGGAGGTGTTCCAACACCGAACAATATTTCAGCGAACACTGCTACATGTGGAGAGCCTAGTAAAATTGGCAAATATCTGATGCTACTGGCAAAATAATAATGTTTTCATAAATCTTTCGCAATAGTCATCCAAAGGAATTGTCAAGGTGATTCCTTTCAACAATAACTTGGTTGAAGAAAGATTATAAACAGATAGATTAGGACTCTGTAGCAACCTTGTTCAGCAAGTAAAGTATTACATGTAGAGAATTATAGTTGGAGAGAATTATAATTGGAGGAGTCAAACTTTTCCATTGGGATCTTTGGCACTTGTGCACACAATTAGCTTTTTAGGTGGACGAAAGCCTAAGGTTTCAATCAAAATCTTCCTTGACGGTGAACACATTAAATTTAAAAGTATAAGGGAAATGCGAGTATTTGTGGTGTGGTCAAACAGGTTTTTATGGTCGAGGATACATCGTGTGTGCGCAACAATTTGTTACTTATGCACGTGGATGGCGCACAAGCAAGGAATGGCTCGATGTTAAGTAATAACGGATTCTGAGAGGGAAACATCTATTTGATAAGTATATGGTCGACCTACTGTAATCTTCTTTACGCAACGTCTGTTAGCTGAACATTTTTGCAGCTGGATCCAAGCATGAAGTGTTGCTTTCAAATTGGATCCCAAGAAAATTTAAGTGTTTCTGACGTTAGGCATTCCCAAGTGGACGATGAATCCATTCTTAGACACTTGCAATGAAACAACGTGAAGAACAGAACAAGGGAGGCATAACATGCGAAATAATACCAGTCAGATACTCAAGCTGCACGAAACACACTAAAATCTTTTGTTTACACAAACAGATTATGGTAAGCTATTCACGTTCTGATCTTGTTAGAGCTCGTCAGTAGTGTATATGTTTGCCATGGCCGGCAGTTGATCTCCGGCAACGATCCCATGAAACAGCTGTATCGATCGGTGCTCCGCTAGTCCAGATTGACATAGTACACCGCACAGTAATGATCATCATTGTCTTTCGAGCTGTGGGTTAAACGAGGATCATTGTCATTTATTAATGACTGTGAGTAATAGTAATAATAACGATAAGATGCGGATGTCAGTGAAGTAGACGACTACCCAAGCCAGTTTGTCTGGACGGACAAGGCTGTGAAGTACGGGATCGACTTTCGAAATGCTGCCATTTAATCGGCCCGCCGTATCCATGGGCTGTGATGTGGACTCTATTCTTCATTCATCTGTGACCATCACTTTTCGTGGTATCACGTATCCTTCTTCCTGCAAGGGCGACTTTTTGACTGGGACTGTCCGTCTACGCAGTCACTGATTTATGGCTACGTGGAAACCTATGACATACTTATGCGGGGATCCTTTTGTTTTTGCTACCTTTCTGATGGTCGTTTCAACATGAAGGACGTTTCTCTGTTCCGATGCGTGAGCCCCGACTGTAACAGCACTCCTGTGTCGTGAAGTGCTCTTGATTTTAAGGGGATTCTTTTTTTATGTCTGCCTTACCTCTTTGCTGATATAACACACAAGCAACTGTATATGATTACTGGAATTACTAATGTCTGTCTCTTTCAGGGAGGCACTTGTCAATAGTTCATTGTTGTCAAACTTGTAGCGCCCTACAGTTGACAAACAGCTTGCTGTGAATTTCCTTCTACCACATTTTTGTAGCTTAATTCTAATGTCACCGCCTGTCCTTCATTTGACTGAAGTTGTGTAAAGTGCCCTTCGAAATAAAGCGATATACAGTGGTATTAATGAATACTTGCACTTAATATAGCATAAGTTTTGGAGCTTGGGTCATGTTATCCATTTTTAACTTAACAGCTAACATGACAACTTGAAATAACATTGAGAATATACTGACAAAGTAAAAACCTACGAGAGAGAAGAAAATACACGGACTTCTGGTTACTCATTCAAATACCATACAGACACACGGACATTTTGGTACTTAGAACACGGATGTGAGACAGTTTTAAAAACAGCCGTTCTTCACCTCCACAATATATCACTCAGACTGTCAGTTAAGGTTATCCTGTACGGCTGATTTTTTAGGCTGTCGCGCCGTTAAGTTAGTCGATAGTCGTCCGCCAAACATTGGTTTGCGTCAGCTCGACCAGATGGAATTCAGGTACGGTCCAAATTTAGTTTCCAATAAGGGCTCCGTGTGATTTATGCGGTTGATTAGTGAAGTTTCACGGTTGTACACAACTGTCGGATACAGCTCGTAAGTGAACGTTATTAAGCGTTCAGACTGACAGCAGAGAAACGTTGGATAACCAGAATGAACAACATAATTAATCAACGTCAGTACGTACCTCAGAATTTAAAATAACAGAAATAATTCACAGGCAATCGATAACGTGTTCTGTGAAAATAATGGCTACCTATACACAGCAGCTTTCACTAGCTTACACGATGACCGAATGTTAACGAAAAATCACAGGAGACTGTCGTTTAGTTATTACACACAAAATGTTGAAACTGATTAAAGTTTGGATGGCTAGACAATGCCACTTCCCTTAACAACCGTTATCCGAACTCATCGATTTGCAAACATCCGGTTCCACAAGTATAAGATTGTTTTCGAATAAAATGTCGATAATTCTGTGCAAGTTGACCCCGGCGTGTATAAATGAAATTAAACAGCGACAGGTTTTGATGCGATTAAGATAAATGTCGTAAAATAAGCTAATACAGTACCACGTACTGCGAATGACCAAGGATGCTGTCCATCAGTTATGAGACCACAGTACAGGGTCGCCCGTAAAATAAGGGAAACATATGACATCCATTTCTCTACAGGTTTTGAACACGCCGTTTACTCACGTTGTCAACCTATGCATCATAACTTGTCACACCCAAGACATTGCAAGTTTGCCGAATGACCTCCTCTTGTCGATCTTATGACTGATAAATTGGAATGTTGCAGTGTACATACCTGGATAATAGTTTTCAAAAATCCCCAGTTGGATTGAGGCAGGTAGTCGGAGGTGAGCAGGTCATTGTATTCATTTGGATTGTTCATCAGCCAGCTTCGTACCCTGGACAGCAGTCTTAGTGAACTTCGCTGTCACGCTACCCAGATACAACAAGATGAGTCGAAAGTAAAGGAATGATACCGGGCATTCTGATTTTGCAATGGAAAAACGTGTTGCTTGCAACAGTTTACCCAGATAGATGTACTGACAACTTCGTAAAACCGTCTATAGCAGACTTCACGCTTTTTATTCAGTACACGACAACAGATGTTCCAACCACCATGTGCATTCAAATTGAAGTTCTTTTCATCAGAAAAGACCATTCTGAGCTATTGATCTGTCCAGGAGATGTCGCAGGCAATCCAACACACTTGTTGGCACTTCCTGAGGTATCGCTTTAACAGCGATATTCGTCGAAATATCCGACAAGCAAATGACGAAAAACACTTCAACATCCCGCATCTCTGAAAACCCTTATGCAGTATCGCTTCTCCCCGCTATTTCACGTTGTTCTACTCTTTCCGCATGAAGCATGATTCCTCCTCCTGTCGGTTCCGTGCTTTTAACCGTGGTTTTCACGAACTGCAATGTCATTGACAAAGACGATTCTCGAAAGCTTCTGATTTGTTTTGCTCTATACGTGACTAAGTTATTTTGTACTGGAAGCCGTAGTATCGCCTAGCTCGGAATTCTTTAACTGAATTGCCACAGACGTCAGTAAAAAACGAAGAGACTGTAACCCGTCGATTTTTGAAATAACTCGAACTGAGAATATCATTTAACGAATTAATCTCCTGTTATTGGTCAGTTATGACAATCACTTCAATTTGAACACAAAACCAACGTCAAAATTGTACCACACTTCTAGCCCACATGCTAAGAGAAACTGTAATATTTGGTGGTTCAGTGAATGCGGAACACCAAAATGTTGATTGATTCTTATTAATTGACATTGTAGTAAAACTGTTCGTGAGTAAACCCCATTTGCAATCCCTAGTGATAAAGTGGATCAGCATAAGTGGAAGTATGAAAACTTTTAGCGAAAAAATAGATTATCTTAAAATTGTGCTGCAGTCTCTACATACGCACACGTGAGCTTCAACCAACGCCGACTGCTACAGATCCATGACGATCACAGCCGGCGCAGACCTTAATGGCGTTACGACTTTGTTTGCTCGATACGAACGCTACGTGAGCTAATGTAATTGACCACAAGTTGAATTTTCGACCACTCCGTCTTTCACAATGTGACATTAAAGATGTGGACTAGATTTCATTTATCTTTGGCTGGGTCTACAAGACGCTTGTGAAATTCACCGCCCCGGGAGATTGCACAACCTCGATCTACTCCTTAATGAAATTACCCCCCACGCTAAAAATCGATCCATCCACCAGCTGAAAATAAGAAGAACCATCAGAAGAATGTCAACTACACACGATCCAACTGTTTGTGCGGAAACCGCCAGTAATTGTTTGCCTTAGAGTTCACAGCATATATCATTTCCGGAACTTTTAAAGAACATAAAATGACTGTTTTCGGTGTGAAATAAAAATAGAGTGTGACCGGAAGAGTTCGGAAAGGTTTTTATTGTAGGAACAGGTAGCCGGTCGTCTTTCGTACCGATTTGCACACCAATATCTATCGACAGGCCCATGGTTAGTATAACTGGAGTCACTGGACCGTTGTAGGTTTTCACGACATTTGCCTGCAGTGTACACATTCCAGAAACCGGAGAAAAAGAACCGTGATCTTATCTGAAATAAGACCTCCCAGTTTGTCTATCGTTTAGCTTTTATTGTTCTGCTTGTCCTGATTGACCGGATACTCTTTACACTTAGACGTTCTCTATTGTTTACGTTGTCGAATGTGAATTTGCATGCCATGGGATGCCGACTGGGTAACCACTCGTATACTTTAGGACCCGGAGTAAATGAGTCACCTCAGTCCATGTAGGCTAATTGCAGTAGCCCTGAAATTCTCTATGGCGGAAAGCAGTAATTTGGTAGAAGAAAGGAAATGTC
>LOND01001914.1:54468-64948 GCA_014220965.1 Paragonimus kellicotti | reverse complement strand
CACATATCATTTAATGTTTAGTGTGTTGTTAGAATTTCTGCCAGAACACACAGTATCGTCGTTGTTGTCCTTGATCTCAACAATGCTGAAGACAGTCTGCACTCGAAACTTCTCGCAGACAAACAGTCTGGAGTCCATATGCCTAGGCAACTATAGCCGAAATTCGGAGCCATCGCTAGCCCTCATTTCCAATTAGATAACGCTGGTGAGTGAGGAGACATTATTGAAGGAGTGGTCAATGATTAATGAACATTTCCCTGCTAGACTGCAGATTCAAGCTGTGCAAATCCAAGGAAAGCAAATTGTAATGTATAAAGTGTAACATATTTGAACTTACAAGCATTACATCTCATTACACGTAAAATCGGTGAAGAGTTGAATATCACTGACACATGTTCAATAATTTTGCCGGTGTTTGTCCCTTACAGTTTGTAAGGTCGGCACTATCTATTTAACGTGCTCCCGGGTAGGCATTCGCCTTTTCACACTGAAGACATTCTGAACAGTTGTTAGGAAACGCATCTCATAACGAAGCAGCCAGAACGCACCGTGCCATATCGATCGATCGGCCCAGTTCAGGTGGTATGGTCGCCGGTGTGGTATGGTATGGTTTTATTCAGCCAATCAGATTGCAGCCGTTCGGTCGAACGCCTGTGAACTATCTGAACTGCTTCCTCGTGTTGCTTTCTGATGCCTCTTGTAACGTGATTTGTTCTGACGCCCTGACTGCCATATATGACCGTTTCATTTGATTCGCTCTGTCTGACTGCCATGTATGATCGTCTCATTTGATTTGCTTCGCGTCTTGTCGGCCATGTATGGTAATCGTTTCGTCCTATAAATTTAGAGCCTCTGTGGCCTAATTTTGACTCGTTCTTCCAATAAACGGTGTTGCCGCGTCTCTTCTCTTTCTCGGTTTTGGGTCAAACGATTGAGCGTGTACCAAGGGGACGATCTAACAGTAGTACGCACCAACACAATTTGGTACACACGACATCCATTGTCACACCCGCGACAGTGACTGGAACACACACCGCGGAACTTTTCCAATGAAAACTAAGTTTGCCTTTGCACCAACAAAACTATCAATTGGAGGAATGAGTGTTCTATCTACAAATCTGTGATATACTGCAGCTCCCGTTCTTGAAGTACAATGGGTCACAGATAAACAGTATGGCGTCGCTGCAACAGAGAGGTCGCCCTGAGACGTTTGATTCCAAAATACCCTTCTTGTAAAGAAAGGGCTGCGTTCAACACAACAAACGCCATCATACTGGGAGCCCTATGATAACGAACAAATTGAATATACTCACGTAGTGCAGCCTTCGTTGTAGCCAAAAGAACAAGTATGAACCACATATCAACGTCTCACGCCAGTTACGCTTGTTCCTTCTGTTGAGATTGCTGGCCGGAAGTATAAAACCCATCATGCATTACGGATAACTGAATAGAACACAAATCAGTTCGAAACAATCGTCTGATGGACGCAAATTTCCCATGTTCTGTTACGTTTACGATGCTCGCAAAAACCTTGTCAACCAGAGTGAACAGGAACTGGCACCTGGATATGGAACCAAACCAATTTTACTGGGCGGTGCATGTCAATTAGCTTAACAACCAACCAAAACAAAAGCCTCAAGCGAAAAAAAACATCAGAAATGAGTGTATCTTACCGTTCCGGAGAGAAGAAGGAACACCGCTTGCAACTCACATGCTGCTAAGGTGATAAATAAAATGGATTCACCATCTTTTGTCTAATTATAGGGCCTGATGTGAAGCGGGCTCTTGAAGCAAGCAAATGCCTGTCCAGTGTCACCTTGGCCAACAGTGATTCCATGTGATGCAATCGCGTCGAACCAAACCAACGTCAAGCTGTTCCTAACCACGGGTGCGTGTGACCGAAAGACGGTATGGCCAAGTTTCTTGACCTACCTAGAACTGCCCCTCCCTGCCATTCACTCGATAAGGTTATTTTGTGTTGATCAGTGTTTCACTGAGTTAAACGTGCTTACCGATTTAGAAGAAGATGGGGGCACTCCTTCCGGACATTTGATATGAAATTGATGACAACATCAAACTCGCGTGCAGGTCCTGACAATCAACGAAATGCAGCAACTACCAGATGCTTCAACCAAGGACACGCAACTAAAAGGTCACAGATTCGTAAGCTACAAAGCGACTGACTGCAAACGTCGGACTGACGGACACCTTTATCGATCACAGCAATGATCTACAACGAACAGCTAAAGGTGACAGAAGTCGTTTCGAAGAGTCTGAAAACAAAAAATGCCCCAAAAAGAGCAGCTGGGTTCTGTTACGGAAATAAGTTGTGGGGAACACTCGTTCGCAGAAGCTAAAAAAAAAACATTCACTTCGACCACTTATACAATTCTAAGTCCAGTAGACCGTGCGTGATGACCTGGATCGTAGTCACAACAGTTACTTCGAATATCGGATGCCCACCGAGTGATGAAACAACTGTCCAACTGAATATACTTAAGTCCCAGTTACAATACCGTCTGTTGAAAACGCTGGGCGATTTAACGTAGCAGGAATGCGGTTCAGTCTCGTAATAAGTTCTAGGATCGTGAAACCACAACTATACCACGAAGACCATACCAGTAAGTTAAAACGGGACATCCTAACAAGGGCTTCATTTCTGTGAGTTTCAAGAGGTTTCTGTTTTTGCGTTTAAACAAGGTGTCCCGCGCAAAAAATTCCATTTAAATGATCTCAATGGAATGGTGCTGCCTACCGCGTGTACATTAAATGCATGTCCAACGGATGATGAATAGAAAGGGATGAACGATTATAACGACCATTCGGATCAGCACGTAAAATCCCATTAGATTTCTTTCTTCGCGGCAATTAAAAAAGAAAGCGACTATTATTGAACCCCATAGGTCTGAAGCCTCAACCAACTGGAAGTGCGTTATTCAAGCGACAGTTCAGATTAGGGTACATCTGTGCGCAAATGTCGCAGTAACGCCTGATCAGGTGGCGTTACATCGTGCTGTCATTCAGCTAGGGCTTCAGCTTAACACTCCGTCGTCCGAGCAACTGACAGTTCGTGAAACGTATGTACGCAAACGAGCAGTCAAATGGCATCAAGTTGATGTCGTACACGCTTGCAGAAAATACACAGTGAACGGGCAAGTAGTGGACAAAACGGAACGACAAGAGAGACGTCTCAGTGACTGATTTAATTGGTTTGCTGGTCCGTTGATCTGTGTGACTTGAATCTGATAATTTCATGAACAACGATGCCACTTTGTCTGTCCTTGTGGCTAGACTGCCACTTCAACCTGGTTACAAGCAGAGACAGAGGTCATCGAAATGAACGCAATAAGGAGGGTAATGCACCACAAACGCAGCGCCGACACACACATGATGATTCACTGTCGTATCGAGCTTGTTTGCTACATTTCTTAAATGCGACCTTCCTAGGAACAATACTGAGATTAATGCAACTAGAACAAACTTATCGAGGATCTGAACAAACTGTGGCCCGGAAAAAAGGAAAATCAGTGACAAGCTTGAATGGAATGGAGTCGTTCTTTCTATGAAGCGGATCAGTGAAAATACGAACGGAACACGCATTTACAGAAACACATTATCGCCGGAATCCTGAAAAATTATATTGGCTGCAAACGCTGATGATCACCCTGCAACGTGGCGCTGTCAGGTGTTCATCCATTAGTCTCACTGGCATGTGCGAACGTCATCTGCCTTAACAGCTCGAGCGGATGATGGTATCCTACGATGTCAAAAGTGGCAGACTAAGTCAACAATTCAGACAATCAGCTTCATTAAGTTAAACGTCCAGTGATAATCGCTCTTGCACTCCACCCACACGGCCAGTTGTCACGGGTCACTACAGCTGGGAAAATGGGCTGCTTAACACCACATGAAACTATCAACAAATCTCTGATCTGCTGAGACACGTTATTGGGACAATTCTGAAAGCGATAGACGACAATCACGAGGGTTGGTACTTCAACGCTAGTAATGAGTTCTCTCTTCGTGTGCTGTGGTTGGCGATATCGAATACAGGAAGTCGAGCATCAGCCGCTTGAACTAGTACACTTGATCTATCATGAAGTTCTTAACTTTCATCACACTAGTCCAATGGACAAAAGTGACTCTTATCGACGTTGTTCTGCCCGAGCCCGTAGTCGCTTAATTTTAGACCATGCGTATAATTCAGACAGGTTCGCATTGTGATCAACTGGACACAGCAGGCGGAAGCAAATAAACCTAGATAAAAACGACGCGGTTACTCCCAACGAATGGCCAACAAAACACACTGACACTGGTTGATTGGGTTACTCATGAACCCACAGCATCAGTGTAAATTTCAACCAGCCGCGTATTACGACAACATACAATTAGGTCGAGTTTTCATCGTAAACCGGTATCTGGAAAGTTGATCGTTATTGCCTATGAAGCTGTATCTGATGTTGGAAATAATGTAAGCAGACAGAAACACGATCACAGCGAAGGTATTCATGGAAAAAGCGACAGTTTATCCGCATACAGGATTGTGAGTTATCTGAACGTACGAGACTGGCGTCAACCACCAGAAACCAAGGTAGAGCAGCTCCCGAAGGTCAAACAAGAATAACGGCTACAAGCAATTTTTGTTTGGGTCTGCATACAACTGAAGTCCTCGACGAACTTTGTATGGTCCATTACACACTCAAATAAGATTTTTATCATCGAAGAAACATACGAACAATGGACGCGGTGCCTGTTGGACGAAGTGCGAGAACAATTAAATCGCCCTCCGATGATACCTTAAGGCATTGCGTCATGTCACTCAGGTGTTGAGGAGGTATTAGATAAACCAGTCTAATTAGGTAACCAATCATCCAGCTCGTCTTCGTGGTCCCAACTGCTCAATTCCATCAAGGGAATTCGTAGCAAGTGGAAGTATGGTACAAAGCACAGCATCAGAGAGAGTGCCAGGAGAGGCTACAAAAAGAGCTTACAAAGATGCTGAGCAGGAAAACAGTGAAAACGGTCTTGTAAAAATGTGGGAATATCTTAGTTTGTCGTAGCACTTTAAAAAACTAGCGGGTCATGTTTTGGAAGATGTCATGACGCTTGTCTTATACAAACTGTCATCAAAATATCGGTCTATGACTCATGTTACGAATTAGGTTATGTGTGAGTCAAGCTGTATGAGGTATGTGAGACATACAAACGGTTTATGCACAGCTAGCAAGACAAAATAAGTCCAGTTTTTGGCATGAAGACCAATCGGTCACAGCCGACTGTCATCCCTTCGTGCATCAGCTGGAGTTGAGTTCTAAGCTGTGTAAGCAAGGTTGGGCAGGGTACTAGACGCTTAGGACAGCCAAGGTATTTGCAACTGATTATCAAAATAGTTCCAGTGGAATCATTGACACTGTTCACTGTGGGAGGTCAACATGTGTGGCTTTTGTCGCCGAGGTTACTTGAAAACAGACCCTCCGACTTTTGTTGTCGTTTGTTTACAAGCCATAGTCTCTTTCATTATCGCAGATCACACTTAAACGACAAGTTTACGCCTACTGCTGCAAGGTATCCAAAGGTAAAATTGGAGCTAAGTGCCATTCGCAACTTGGCCGGTAACTCAACCTGGGTCATGGCTAACTTTAACATACGCACGGGAAACTTACACCACAAAAGCCATACACATGAGTCTCGCTCATTGTAGAGCTCATCACTAGTGCACATCCTTACCACCAGTGAGATCTGAGCTCCGGTACACGATCGCATGAGGAAACTGCGATGACCACTGAGTCACTGACTTCATACTAGACACGGCCGAATTGCTGAATATAAAAATCCCTCGATACATTCGTCTGTGGGTAATGTCCAGGTTGCCCGATCGTCCCGAGGAAACAAAATAGAAGCACCACCTTTTAACTCCAAGTGATAATTTTGTAAAGGCGATTTCCGGGACAGGTCGAAAATGAAGGTTTCACTAAACCTGTATGGCGATATGTTAGGTTACTGATTATTAGTATGGGGATTTAATTTACTTAACCTGAATGTCATCCACATGATTACAGCTTTCGCATTCAGATAGATCATCGAGCATTTACTAGATACAAACAAAAGCTTCTCTTCTACAACAGTATTGGATTAAACAATGATTCTCTAGCTTAAGTTTATCCGTCTTTTGCCCACGCACTAAGCAGCAAAAGGGCTTCATCGTAGATTAACATGGAAATGCATGAAATGATAAGCGCTGACCAAAGAGAATTAAAAGAAACAAACATATGGAACGAAAGAACCGGTAGGAAGTTAAGCAATAATTATCATCACATGTGGGTGCCTTTTACGGAAAATGAAAAGCCCGATTCCTTTAGTATGTGGGTTCGCAATCACATACCACGTGTATTTCCACTGGTGACGTGGCGTCGATTTTCAAGTGAATGTGGCGAGGTGGATTGAAACACAGAAGAGTTGGCCATCATGTTTTCGATGTACTGACCCAAAATTTGGTTCTCTGAGTGTAGTTTCAAATTCTCTTCCTTCACTACGTCAACCCGCGCAGACAAATCTTCCAAGGTATGTTGTAACTCAAGAATCTAATAAACAGACAAAACAATGGAAATCGTCAATACAGAGAAACAACAAAACATAAAAGAAACAATAATCTGATCGTCTCGATAGGAGACACAGTTACTGTCTGTTAACTCCAATCGATAACCCCGCGATTAGGACTTCCTAGACAGGTCGAAATCTCCGATCTCATTAAACCTGCTAGGCGATATTTTAGATTACTGATGAGTAGTCGGGATTTGGTTAATTTCAAGTTGAACAGCTGCGATCAATTGTGGGTGATGTTCAACTTGAAATTAACCAAATCCCCGACTACTCATCAGTAATCTAAAATATCGCCTAGCAGGTTTAATGAGATCGGAGATTTCGACCTGTCTAGGAAGTCCTAATCGCGGGGTTATCGATTGGAATCTGACTGTCGTTAAATGCTGCTGATTAAGATTAGACGTCCTTCAACCATTACGTACGCTGATGTAGCGCATTCCGAAAATGACCAGATCGATAGGGATGCCAGATTTGGAATGAGTTTTTAAAAATGAATCCATGTCCGCGTCACACAAATAATACATGTTATGCGAACACCACAAATAGGCAAGACAGGCAACACAACTGGTTACTGGAAAAATGAGTATCGTTTAAAATATAATCCCCTGTATATATAAGTACTAAGTGTGCGACGGGAGTGCCTAGAAACGTGTCAAGACTGACGATAGTAACCCGAAAATTGTAGAAGTCACAAAAGCGGGTGGCGATTGCCAGGCACAGACGGTGAAGGCAGACATGCTCGAGAAAGATGCATCGCTTTCAAGGACAACACTGCAATACTGCTTGAAACTCAGGTGCAACTGTCATAGGACCAGCAAAAATATAGCTTGAAGGTAAAAGAAGGAAGAAGAATGAGGCATATTACGGAAGCAGTATATGCAAACTCCACTAAGACCTACAAACAACCCAGTTGTAAATGGCAGTATAGAAGCATCTTCCTCTTGGAGACTTCCACCGCTTCATATTAGTAATTACATTTGTTTCACAGACAACTCAACCAAATAATATTTATGCAACCAAACTGGATTAATAGCCGCCACTCATAACGCATCCAGCTACAAACTCTGTGAATCAATCACAGAGATCTGAAAATCAGAGGGAGGAATCCGGTCTGCTGTGACCAACCTTACCGTAACTGTGTTTTTTTGCTTTTCTAGACCAAGTCACCGCTTGTCTGTCTCGAAATTTACGTCAATTGGCTGTGATATCGCCAAAGAGTGTCAAAAGAATATCAGACGGTGGAGAGAAATAGAGAGGAGTGAGGGACAGAAGAAAACATACAGGTAACATGCTGACCCTACTTTTGCCGCTGATAAGTCTAACTCACTATTAGATATGTACGCAGAAGTCAACTGTCTCTAGAAACACACACTTGCACAAACGTACGACGATTGCATTATAGATGTTACAGAGGATTACAACGCTACAAAACAATCCATCACCCCAACGTTAAAAATAAATTATGCAAATGAACTGGAAAAGCGAACGGTTCGTATCTATAACCAGTTGGAATAAAAGTTAACAAGAGAGGGTAAACAAAATAAACTTCAGGTCTGGTCCATCAGCCAACCCACCTGACAATTTATTCTTCAATGTCATACGAATATATTATCGCGATCTGAACAATAAGGATCTAATCATCTACTGACGCCGATAGGACCGGTGAATCAACAGAGAGCTTGAATGCGGATCAAGGGAGCTTTAGACGGAAAACTCCTCTAAACTATGACTAACAGTTTTTAATTAGAATGAGACACAAACGCACCGGGTTGAACCGCCCATCAGTTAGATACAAATGATATTTGAGAAATTTACAGTACAAGAAGCACTGGGTCGATTTGACAACAACTACCCGTCACCATTTGTGCTCTTCGTAATACCAAAGAGAGATACTCTGTTTTGGTTTCCGCACATTCATCCACTTGCCACACTATCAACCCGTAAATTGAAAACAATTTTGCTACCCAAGCAACTGTTTGCAATCAGCAATTTGTTGAGGAGTGAGTCGAATGAAACAACAGTAACCCCGGTTGAACGTGGATAGCTGGACAGCCGAGTCACGGATGACTGAGTGCGGAAAAACGCATCACTCATGCGTGCATTCGAGGAAATTAAATTTCCGTTCATACAGTGTTTTCTCAAATCAATCTGTTTTGTTTTTTCACTTCCAGTGACGTCGACCAAGTCAAATGATTAACGAGCACGAGCAACAATTCATACAAAGAAACAAGCACACTAACGGGACAAAACAAAACAAAAAAAGAACACTTACGCTGCACAACACTCCAAAAGAAGCTGAGTGTCAGGTGAGCTGGGGTAAATTCCCTGCTGACAATAGCAATCGTATACAACCATGACACACTGTAAGCAAACGTACACAATGCGCGAAATATCAAAACAGCCAAAAATATTTGCACCTTCAGTCATACAGGAAAGCCGGATAGTAAAGGTATGTGTTCGGTCACCGAGGATATTCTCGACCTTCAATCAGACTGACATAGTCAGTCTGCTATGCAACCATAAAACGGCTCATACCGTACATAACCGAATTATTGGATAACGACCGAGTTTTGTGCAGTGGCCGCTTGCTCTCACTTACGATGACGCGAAGTGAATTTCCACTCCCTCGTTTTAATGAGTCAAATCCATACAACATTCCACAGAACACAGCGTCTCATGGTCCAACCCACTATTGCTCTAATGCGTTCTTACGTCAGGATACACGTGAGAAGCATCCGGGTCAAATCCTCATATGGGTTAGGCGTCGCCACGGTGTGATGAAGGATGCCAACAAGTAACCCAGCCCAATCAAAGTATGACAGGGAGTGAAAAGATTCCGTTTCGCCGTCCTCAATAGGTACCGGCCTTCCCTGCCATTGATTAATTTAAATCGATCGCTTCTATGAAGAAGTTTGAAATCGCCACGCTTCTTGAAACACATTTGGCACCAACGTTAACGCTTACCTGTGTGGCACATGCCAACAGCTTACCAAAAAGAGCTGCATTTTGTCACAACTGTTGCTGAACAGAGTTAAGAGAGCACAGAAACTTACAAATGAAGTAGGCGTATTAGAGAGGGGTAGCGTCGGCACCATGTGCAATCGCGTGTGGGAAGAGTTACTTGATGGTCCGACTAAGCATTGATGGTCATTTCGGAGGTCAACCAGTCGCATTCCATATCCGTGCTTCTAATGTGGTCTTTAGAACTGGAAGGGGTTTGCCTTACACCAGTATTTTTGCAATATCTGGATGCATTACTCAACTAGAATGTTCGTTTCTTCAGAGATATGCAGAAACGATGTTTTAAGTAAGTACTCCAACCTACCAAGAATAATTAAACCATCGGCAAGTGTAAGATGTAAACGGATGCCAAATAATTGCAAGGTCTTACTGGACGATAACGTTCTGAATTAAAATTCTCAAACAATGACGGGTTATAGGTAGTTAACTTCATCGAACTCTTACGATTTACCGGTGTTTTAAATTGAATGCGAATTAATGTCCACGATACAATCTTAGTCTGCAGTGTGTCAAATTAGAGTAAAGAACGAGTGTTAAATCCTTATTTGCGTTAGTGAAAATGGAAAGAGTGATAGAATATACATCCGCCAAAGTCTTTAAATCGTTTTCTTTACGATCATTCATGTGGTCAGAAAGCTATAACATAATTTAACCATTCTGACACTGCTAACAGACGTGGAAAATGTTATTCTGAAAAATGAATTAAAAACAAAGGTTCGCTAGCTGAAATTATGGGAGAATTTTTAAAACAAAATGGCCTGAAGCCAGCTGAATTGATCAGAAGCATAAAGTATAGATTCGCAAGTCGAAAGTTTTTTTCCCTCAAAAACAGAAATCAAGTCATAATCAAATTCAGTTC
>LOND01001914.1:21803-32368 GCA_014220965.1 Paragonimus kellicotti | reverse complement strand
CAAATCTTTGAAAGTGCACAAACAGTGAAGTTGAATGAAGGCAGAAAATCATCAAGGTACACTGTTCGACACCAAGGAGACAAGATTGAAGTTGAAATGCTCGAAACAGAGATACAGTGGGTAAGCTAAGTACATAGTAGTCGCAAAGTAACGGTCCCACAGGAGATAATCGTACACAAACATCAACAAAACATGTGCAAGTATAAATTGCAAGTATATAGCTCGAAAAATTTACTGATGTTCTGAAGCCAATTAAAAGAAAACGTCACCTAATACGGAGACAGATGTATTTAAAGAGTTGGGGAGGGGGGACCCCAAATTGGGGGGTTCTTTTTTTCAGTACGAGAAAACTATGAACTCGTCCCGTGGCGACGACAAACCACTTGTAAGTAACCAAGAACTGATGAACTTCATCTCAAGTGGTGTCCCATAAGCTTTTACACATACAACAAGGGCGAATGTTGGCGAGTTGCTCAGAACTAAGATACCCGGGGTCTAGACCGACGACCGTAAATTTGATCAAACGTCTATCTTATTACCATTAATCAAGCCAAGGTGTACAAATAATACAGAGTACAGGTGGAATTATGTCCGGACCTTACAATTGATAGAGCAATCAGTGAGGTTAGTGGTCAGTGTTTACATTTTCTAAGTTTTTTTTCCAATTGCAGCTGTAGTCCAAAAGTGAACTTTGTGAGATAACTGCTCACTTCAAGAAGCCAGCTCAGCCGCCATTCAGTTAGAACCTAAAACCGTCAACATCCTCAACTGCATCATCATCATCACCATTGCAGCCATGAGCCTGACCAAAAGGTACTGTGGCTGGACGCACTCACAGCTCACAGCTGATGTGGCAATATCCTAGAAGAAAACGTTACTAAGAAGATTGAAAATTAATAGAAGTCTGAGAAAAAGAACTAGAAATGCAGGTACGCCATTGACTGCAACACGCCGCAATCTCGGATAGCGTCTCTAACCAGCGGGCTGAGTTATCACGAGGACCCCATCAAGGCAGGCGACACCTACCCACTCTGCTCAGTGGAACAGTCAGGGGATTCAGATTTCGCGATTACGGTGTTGCTTGACCACCATATGGTTTCACCCAACTGTTGGTGGTCTCGGTATATAATGCCCGGTAAGGTTAAACGATCAGCTGCCCATTACAGGAGTACGTGACCTAACCATCGCAGGCTGTGCAACGTGAGTAGTTGACCGATCGATCGCGCATCCCGAGCGTTCCGGAATACGCGCCGGCGAACTGCCGTATTGCTCACGCGATCAGTCCACTTAATGTGGGTCAACTGACGAAGTCGACAATGGTGTTCAAAGCACAGCAAGCCTATTGATATCTTCCTTTGTGAATAGACGACGGATTTCCCGAACCATAGGAGCAAAATCGAACGCTACCACAAGCAGTTCTAGTATTATTCGCTTCAGCGACAATCGAACGTTCTTTTCGGCGCCACAGATGACGCAGGTTGGCAAAGGCAACTCGTGCCTTTGCTATCCTCGCTGATATCTCATCAGCAATATTACAAGCTGACGAGATAGTGCTACCCAAGTATGTGAAACTGTCCACAGTCTCAAGCGGATTACCTGCAATAAAGAAAGTAGGAGTGGAAATGCCCCAGTCTTGAAGTAACACTTTGCACTTTGAAGGTGCGAAGCGCATTCCATACAAACCAGCCCGGTCACTCACCTTGTTCAGCATGGTCTGCATGTCTTCGGCAGAGGGGCTAAGACAATGTCGTCCGCATACTCCAGATCGGTCAACCGAGCGCCAGGAAGAAGCTCAACACCAAGTTCACTGGACTCCTCAAGCGCACCCTCCAGAATGTCGTCCATGACAAAATTGAACAGGAAGGGGAAATCGGACACCCTTGACGAACACCACTAGAAGTGATGAACTCCCGAGACAGCTGTCCATAAACTCACCCTGCTTGCAGAGTGAGCATACAGTGATCTCAACAGATTCACGTATTTCCCTGGTACTCCCTTGCGAAGAAGACAGTTCCAGAGAACGTTACGAGCAACTGAATCGAAAGCAGCCTTCAGGTCCAAAGACCAACGCTGCCTATAAGAGTGCCGATGTTCCAAGATCCGTCGCAAGGTAAAAATGTGGTCAACGCACCCTCGACCGGATCGGAATCCTGCCTGTTCTTCACGTATCTGCTTTCTCTGGGTTTAGTGAGCCGACGTAAAATGAGGCCAGTGAGTAACTTGGAGCAACAGATACCAAACTGATGCCTCTGTGGTTGTCACAGACTTCGGGCCCCCTTTTTGAAAACGGGAATTACTGTTGATAAGCACCAATCGCGAGGTACCTCTTCAGTCTCCCAAATCGTTTGCATAAACGATAACGAAAGTTAGATGATAATATACTTCTAAAAATAACTCAGGTCTATGTGCTCTAGAGTCAGTTAAGGACAGTTCAAAAGCAGCGTGAATGTGAACCACGGCTTGTATAGCATAATTTCCAAAAACAATCTGACTACTAACTACATGGCAGTAAACGCAGTGCGGTCGATCGGTATACTAAAAGCATGTGCAATGTCAGCCAATCGGCTACTCACGTAATGCGGTCTGCTCGATTTGCAAGTTCAAATAAAAACAAAAGACAAATAATGTCATACAAATGTAACACAGAAACTCCGAAAATACACAATAACGTCATGGACTGTGTACAACCACTGATTTCCGTGGGTTTACCGGTATCAAAATCATTATTGTCACCCTGACAACAGGTGCAACAAGACGGCGCGATAACTGTTGATTATAGCCCGAGGCCCCTCCCCCACTTATAGTTTGCCAACTGCAGATTCATTTCTACGTTGTCAATCCGTTGAAAGAATGCATCACTGAACTTTGATTTAAGAGAGTAAAGTGAAGAACTAGTAAATCAGAAAACCGTTAAAGACGCAATGAGCTGAGAATAGCGTCAGAGTGAGTTAAGTATTCACATAGAAGGGCGACTGCTACTATCAGTGGAACATTCCAAAACTGTGAAGTAGCATTGAGAGAAAGCAAGCGTATATGTAACAGTAATCATCCTAGCAGAATACACAAAATGGAAATTGCGAGAGAGGAAAGAAACGGAGGCGTTCTGTTTACTCCGATCGATAACTCCATGATCATCCTTGACAAAAAGACAGTATACCACTTATCAACCTAATAAAAATTGGCTTAACAAACATAAGAACAGCGATGTAACAATGTTTTGACGTTTTGAAATATGCTAGCCAAGTATTAGACGGCACGAGCACATAGCTAAGAGACGAATTCTTGTCACAATTGACCAATCAGCTGACCTGCAACAATGCAAAAAGGTAAAAAGCTTAAACCATAAGATGTTTCTTGTCACGTGACAAACTACGAATTCGGCAGGCTGCTCAAGCTCAAAGAAAGGCAATCGTGGCGAAAGGGACTGGAACCTATAGCCCCGTTATCTCCATTGAGTCCTTGCGAGAGCTACATACACACAGCGACAAGATCACAAGGACATTCTACTTTGAACCCGTCTATTTAAAATACTTTGCCTACAGATACAGATAATCGTACTCTAATACGTTAAGTGGTTACTCATCAAGAAATCAGTATTCTACCATACGTGCAACATAATTGTTTTAGACACAACCTTATTCTAAATAGTCGCGACACAAAACATAAAGATGTTTACTGATGAGTAGTCGGGGATTTGGTTAATTTCAAGTTGAACATCACCCACAATTGATCGCAGCTGTCGCATTCCCATAGACTTTCCAGTCGGCCCCTTTCGAAAAGAAGCACTAGACTCGAGTTTCGCTCTCATTAGAGCTCGTCAGTAGTGCATATCCTTGCCACTGCCGGGACTAGAACTCCGGCCACGCTTTCATGAGGCAACCGTGTTGACCACTGCGCCATTGACCTCACATTAGGCACGACCGAATTATCATATGTGAACGCTCAACCACTTTCGCTTGTGAGTAATGATCAGGTTGCCCGATCGTCTCGATAGAAGACACAGTTACTGTCTGTTAACTCCAATCGATAACCCCGCGATTAGGACTTCCTAGACAGGTCGAAATCTCCGATCTCATTAAACCTGCTAGGCGATATTTTAGATTACTGATGAGTAGTGTGAGTTCTAGTCCCGGCAGTGGCAAGGATATGCACTACTGACGAGCTCTAATGAGAGCGAAACTCGAGTCTAGTGCTTCTTTTCGAAAGGGGCCGACTGGAAAGTCTATGGGAATGCGACAGCTGCGATCAATTGTGGGTGATGTTCAACTTGAAATAAAGATTTTCACGAGTATATTTTCCCAGAAGGAGCCAATGAAATGTATTCCCCGCGTTTCGCTCAAAAACTTTTGGTGTGTCGCCTGGGCGTGCTTCTGAGAAGTGATTCGTAAACAACAGGACTTATATTACACCACTCATGTTCGCGGCATTTTTTGATTCGACCTCGTCAATAAGGAAGTAGCTCCAGTTATGCTAGCTTGAATGGAATCCATATCATCATTTTCAGTCTCTTGGCAATTTTGTACGCTCACCCAGGTAATATGTTCCAGTGATTCTCAAGTGGACTGAGAACGGAATCGTACGCAGACCGTTCAAAAACTTAGAATCCGCAGAAAATCATGCACGTTCTCCTTGTGATGTATGTATTGCTGCTTTGTCACAATTATCAGTGGGAATTCCGTGTATGTGAAGCAATGGACTGAAAAATAAAAATGTCTGATGAACATACTACATTACTATTAGCGTACCTCTTTCCATTCAAATAGGCATCTCACGCTCACAGATGAATAAAGCCATACCCAAGAGGCCCTCGATTTTCCCATTCGTGTGCAGTGAACTATCGTTGATAAAATCTTACATCCGGGAAATAATAATGTACAGACCGATTATTCCGGCCGACATTCTTTGACGCGAATCCCAATCACCCGGAAGCTGCAACCAGGCAGGGCCATAACCACTACACTCCTAACTCGTTCTGAATGAAAGTCGTAGTCAATATGAAAACAATGCGTAGTCGTGAACTACCGCACATAACACAGTCCACTTAATCCAGTTACTAAAAAACAAGCTAGGTCACCATTCTGTGTTCACCACTGGAACGTTGACAGAAATATAAGTAATTCTTTCAGTATCTATATGCACCCGATCCATCCAAAATGATGTTTTCTTCATTAAATATTACAGCTCTTGACTAACTGATCCCTGTACCCATACATTTTGCAGTGGAGTCTCCCAGAAGTGATAAATGACAGAGTAAGAGCACACTGATCTGCCATACTCACGAACACACCGAAATTAGTCACTTCCTTTTGCAACCGATCCAAGGTGACGCTTCGTGACATGGCTAGAAACGCGAAGGTGCTAATTGACGTTCTTTTCACAGTATTCAGTGAATTGGTTACATTTCGTGATTAGTTTCCGCGTAATTAATACCCAAACATAGGCGGTTACATGAATTTTATGGTACAGGGCATAAGAGAGCTGAAGATACTCAACTGGCGCAACGTGCCCGTAATATTGTGGTGGGCAAGGTTGACGTAACAGTGAACAAAACATCAACAATAAATTTGTGATCAAACGTTTTATGCAGTCCGATAAGGAATAACTTTATAACGTAGGACACAAAAGATCGCTGGAGAACAGTATTCTGAATAAACCATTACTGAAAAAATTTACAGTTTTGTCGATGGACTCAACCTGTAAGTCAGTAGCCTGACCTATATTTTCCCGTTCTTTACGTCTCATTTCTTCTTCCTGACAGTCTACACAGTTAATCAAACTCGGTGTGCGAATGGTCTACAATATGATGAAGATACGCACAAACTATATATATATATATATATATATATATATATATATATATATATATATATATATATATATATATATATATATATATATAAAACATCAACCGCAGAAAACTTCTATCTTTTAATTAAGCCTACAGCATTTCAGAAACTAACTTGTTTAATCAACCGTTGTTTTTCCTCTTGATCAGCTTCGTTGAATTCTCCATCGCAATCAGTGGTCAAGGAACCATTAGCATCGGTCTCGTCAACAGAAACAATAGTTTCAGTCATGCTGCTCTGAACGGAATCCATAACATTATCCTCTTCCAGTTCTGCTGAAATTCCCAAATTACAAGCGTAGAACCATTTTACACACACCACACCACACACACACACACACACACACAACTCAGAGGTAAACGCAGAAAGCACAGTACGCCGTCGTTTTACATCGAAAGCAAAGCTAATATACGATATTCTGTGACAGCGAGAAGCACGGGAATGTGGTCAATTCTGGCCGGAGTAATTCAATATAACAGACAACATACTTAAAGTAGCTTTTTGGTCAGAGTTTTATTCCGAACGAGCAGTTAACCTCCTCTACGTCCAGCAGCACGTAGGAGACAGAGGGAGAATAGAAACACACAAGACAAACCCTCAATCTGTTCGTTTGGTCCAATTGTGGGGTAAAGCTGCCCTACTACACACTTAGGTTATATTGTGATTAAAACTACGTTATACGTTGAGTTGTGACAAACGAATTCCCTAAAAACGCCACACAGGCCGTAGACGTTAAAATGACAACATGTTGGCCTGCCACTAAAGGGTTTCACAGGCCTCAACAGAGAACATATGGATTCCCGAACGGCCAGGTAAATTAGGCCCTCTAGAATATGCTCCAAGCAACCTCTCGGTAGCGATTAGTTGGTCCAAAATATCCCACGAATTTCAATCAGCAAACACCAAGGCTAAGGAATGAATCAAAAAAGAACCGGAATGAAGTCTCGAAAGCATGTGGGATCCAGTTCGGTAACATTACGGAGGTTATGTGACCCAAAACTGATGATCTTCTGGAAAACGTTAGTGAGATTGAAGTAGGATTTCAGGAGAACGAGAAACCCAACATTATGACCAAGCTGATGCCTTGAAGAGGTCATACTACCGAACCTTCCATCGGAGACAGAAACATCATGGGGATAAAGGTTGACAACGTTAAACCCAAAACGGCTGAAGTACGAAAATGCGCGTGCGGTTGCTTCCGATAGTGTAGAGGCAGCGTATCCCAATGGACAGCTATTAATCGCCTCAAGCTGAACAATGCCGATCTCTTTTGCTACCATGATGTGGTGATTAGGATTGTGTACCGCTTTGTCTCGAGGGCCACGCGGATTACAGCATCGGCGTTTTCAGGCACAATGTCCGACAGACTAATTAGGAACAACCAGCATTCAGCAGCGGAAGTTTCAGCTTTGAGCCGTACCCGTGAGTACAATGTCTCGGGCTGCTGTTGGTCCCGATAACAGACCACGGAATCGCACAGTATACAATAATTATAAATGTCCGTGGAAAAAAGGGGTTCCACGAAACAGAACAGTCAACAGGTTTGTGGATAGAGGCTCACTACTGACTGTAACACACTGTCAGTCTTTCTAACTAGCTGTGTGGATAGTCGCAAACTCCTCAGTCAGATTAACTGTACTTACCAACCCTGCTCAGCGTGACCGTTAAGGCTCTCATGGTCCATGACCACGTGATCGCTTGGCTGGCAGTGGAAAAGTCAACAAGAATCCATACCTTCTCACCAGGTTTCTTCACAAAAACGACCTGGGTTGACCACTTGAAGTGGTTTACTGGCTGGATGACTCAGTTTGTTCGGTGAACGTGTGATCGTCTCGTCTGATCTCAGAACACGAATCCTATAGTAACTTCATTGTGGTCATCCCGATGTCATTCAAATAAAGGTAATTGCACGCAGCTACGTACACTGGCCTTACATGGATTCTGACATCGAACAACTTTGCAAACGCTGTTCTGCTTGTGCACTGGCTGTCAAGTCCCAAGGAGAAACTGAATTGTAGTCGTGGTCAGTGCCTGAGGAGCCGTGGATTTGCGCACATCATCATCATCATCATCATCATCATAGACAGCAATACATCAGTGGTTCACACTGATGCTTGACTGCCACACAACCACGAAGAAAAAAGAAAAAAAAACCTATATAGGAAGAAAGAAGAAAACAGAGGAGGGGAAGTGGACCTAACTACTAAAAATAGCTACGTCTATATTCAAACATACAACATCAAGGCGCCTACACCTTGCAAACAAACAACCGAGCTGTGAGTGAAAGTAAGGCGTCATCAGCGAGACAGCTTCCTTACGGCTAATACAATCACAGCTCATCGACGACCGGTCAAAGCAGATTAAAAAACGGTCCGAACCACTTGTACAAGCTTGTGTTCCCCAACTGACGTTAGGTGCGGTGAAGTCTCTTAATATTAGACAGTGGTCGGTTGATCAAAAAATCTTTAGATCGTCTAAGAGTTGAGCTGGAAACGATCCATTTAGCATGGTGGATCTGTTCGGTGTCATCTTTACTTTGCGAAACAACCCCTTATACGTACTGTCAGAGTCAGCTCTGGAACGGTCCGAACGAAAGAGGGTGTGTCTGGAATCCATCACTTCCTCTGACAACCACGTCTCTGTAATAGCCAGAACTGCGGTGTTATTGGTTCCAACTCGCTGTTCCGCCTCATCCATCTTGTTTAAGAGGTTTCAAGCGTTTGAATATAACACTCTCGTCCAGCCTAAGCCTGCTTCACTGTCTATGAAAGGAGTGGCGGAAGATATTACCGGGACTTCTACTACTTCCCCTTGTTTAAAGGGAACACAAGAGGTTTCCAGCGTACTTGAAGCCTTCCCCGCCATACCCAAAAATTCCGGAAGAAAAGGTCACATTCCCCGTTAGCTTTCCTATCACGCAGCCCCTTTAAAGCCACTTTCGGGTACTCAGTCCCCTGGGGCCATGTCTCCCGTTGTGCGCACGTCCGCGCAACGTGCTTCTGATGACCGCTGCAAGGGCATGTGAGCTGCTAATGCACTTCCCAGGACAACTTTGAGTGGTCTCCGTTACCCCATTATATCACCCGCCTTCCGGTCAAGGCGGACCGTTGTCCAGAATAAATGTAACAGTCGGAACTTCAAAGGCGAACAGCTTAATTGAGAATTCACGAAAAACAGCAACACCGTGCTCCAGTCGTGACTGAGATGTCGAGGTGGTAGCTTCAGGAAAGTTGAATACTCTCCCGATTTGGTCGCGTGGTAGATGTGCTTCCCTAGATCTTCACCGAGCTTCCCTCCACTGAATGTCTGCAAAAGGTATACACAGTCACTCTGCACAGAGCTAAACTCCATAGCTTCGGGTCTGGCGCAATATACGGCCATCTTTGGTTTCACCTTTCGTTTGCGTCTACCTCCGGTTTTCATCTTACCCGGTGCAGCTGTGTCCACCGGGACTCTTTCAAGCCACATAAGCGAATGCCGGTCTACAAAGAGCTGAGAAACCTCGGATAAGTTGAACACAAATACGCTCAGATTGTTGGATGGTTCCTTCGGGAAAGTGGTAGGAGCGTTGCTGACAGCATCTGAATGTTTCACACTCTGCTTGGCGTCCACCTTTGATTCAGGACCTTGGGATGGGGATAAATGGAGACTACGTCGAGTTTCGAGAGTACAGTGGAGTAAGCGGATTGCATTTGGTGTCTTAGTGGCTGCTGGTTTGCGCCTGGCAAGTGGCGAACAGCTTTCCGTCCCCTTGGGTTAAGAATCTACTTCGGGGTTAAGTGACTTCTTGGAGGATCTGACCTGAGGTATTTCGCACAGCACTGTGTTGAGGGAGACCTATTTTGAGTACTTGTAGCCTGCTTATGCACGTCGTTTGTTGGTTTGCCCTTATTTATGTGGACCGGTTAAAAAGACGGAGCGGCAGTGCTTGCAGTTCACGCAAATGTATAAAAGCTCGTTTGTAGGATGTTAAACAAGGGGCCTGTATACAGCAGTCTGGATTGGATGATCAAATTTGTGATGTACCCACTGACGACACTTTGCGAACGCCTATAGGTTTAAATTTATTACTTTCCTACACGTTATGCAGTGGTCATCCGTAAAATGGTGAGAGTGGTTTGGGTCGTTGTGAAAGCCACCGCTGGGGCCCGCTATTTGGGGATCTGATGCAACACTAACAGGGGGTCTTTCGCGTCATGGAAGCAATCTTAAGTTTAGACGGCTTGGTTTGCGAGCAAATTGAGATTACTCAGGTGAACAACGAAAGCAAGGATGAGTCTGCTACCACAATTGATAAACTGACTAAATTGGTAGCTGATATACAATTATCAACGAGAAAACTCAACTACTACAAGTTAACTAGCTGTCTGGAGTGGTGGATAGGAGAACAAATGTTCACAGGGTTTGTGTGGATTCACAAACTGAATAGCTGATAACAGAACCTCACCAAACAAGTGAGGATTAAGAGCCAGTCACATAAAAAGCTAAAACCAGACGGTATACAATCAGTCCAAACAAAACATCACTCCGCTACTGTGCCTAATGCGTACAGTGGCCAATGAAGAGTTACTACGAGAGATAAGAAGGAACTACAGAAACGTGGGTGCACAATGTGAGATTCGCCGACCTTCGTGGATGAACAGGATAGATCTGGAAACGTTACAGGGAGAGAATTCTGAGGTATCCAGATCACGGAATTCGCCGACCCAATGAACGTGC
>LOND01001914.1:6548-18329 GCA_014220965.1 Paragonimus kellicotti | reverse complement strand
TACCCTTAAGGGTAATGGATAAGGGCGCGTCGTGTAGACGAGCGGCAACTGCATGCTGGTAACCAGTCTTTACCTCACAGCTCTCCAATTGTCTGACATCCAGCTTCTACCGTTGTCCGGAAGACCTACAATAAACAGACTTGCGTACATGGATAAATAATTTAGTCCTGACCAATCTATGATCTGTGCTACATTCAGCACCGCGCATCACTCGCGTGATACGCACTTCACTAATGTCGCGCTGCCGCACAATCACGTAGTCAAGCAAATGTTGATGACACTTCGTGGATGGGTCCACGTCGTGATGTCGCTCGCATCCAGCTGGAATCGGGTGTTCGTGATAGCCAGCTCGTGAGTAGCACACAGGTGGAGCAGACGATCACCGTTCTCATTGACTGAACCAATGCCGTAGGGTCCGAGGACTCCCGGCCAAGCTACTGAGTCGCGCCCGACTCGAGCGTTCAAGTCACCCAGAACAAACAGTCGGTCACTCACTGGTGTCGACCGGATTGTGACGGACAGCTGATCATAGAACTGGTCCTTTGTATCATCAGTGTGACACAGTTGGACCATAAACACTGATAAATGTAGCACACTTACCTCGACCGAGTCGCAGGCGCATAGACAGCATTCGAGGGCTGATGCCGTGCGGTTCGCCTATCATCAAAGCATTGATGTGATCAGCGACTGCGAAACAGACACCATGCTCCCGAGCACCGTCTGCCGGGTAACCTATCCAGTAGAAGGTGTACCCAGCACCTGCTTCCCGCAACTTACCTTGGTCCGCAAGCCTTGTCTCGCTCAAGGCTGCAACTCCATCGCGATCAGTGCAGTGCGCCGTTCTGGCCGCCCTGTTGCGCTGCATCGATCCAGCAGCGTGCGCACATTCCATGCTCCAACACAGAGCGTCTTGCGTCCCCGGGCCTGTTTCAGGTTGGTCTTCAGGTTACTGAAACTTGAGTGAGCATTATCTGCTCGAGGATTCTTGTTGGGGGAACAGTATGAGGGTGAGTGTTTGGCAGTAGCATATTTTCGCCTATCCACCCTGCCATGTGCAGCAGATAGGGCGACCCGGTTTATCCTGCGTGACGGCCGATGCAGTATGGTATTTCGTTTATTTGTATAGTCATGGTTTTTGTGGGCTTAGGATACTGCCAGGACGCCCAGACCTAGACAGGAGAGCGATTAGGGCCCTCAACCAAAGCCTTTGGCTCAAAAGCCTGTACCGCAAGGCAGCAGGTGACGCACACGCACACATACGCATCAACCACCTGAAACAGGCTCGACAGTCACAACCCAAGAAATTCGGCACATTCACACAGAGAAGTACTGCAAAGACAAACCGACCACACACACCGAATCAGATCAGGCAAAAAAAACAAAAACATCAAACCGTTCCAAAGCACAGCACAGCGGCACCATACACAACGTACGCATCTGCTTTTGTCTGGTTGCTCCCCTGTGGCCAATCTGACATGGTTGAACCTACATCGACCAAAGTCGAAGTCAGCACAGCCCACCGGATCAAAACAACACACAAGCCTGACCACCACGCCAAGGTAGCAGAAAAGGTCAGGGCGGTGCTGCATGAAGGTCAAGTTGGCCCATATACCTGGATACGACATGCCAATCAGACCGGAACGTTTGGGGAATAAATGGCCCATTCGGAAAACCGAGCACTATCACTGGAACAGCTCTTGGACAACACCAAAAGACAAGAAGCAAGTCAGAGACGCAGAACGTTAAGGTTCAAGAGAAGTCACCAAATGCCGGCAGAATCCCAGGGATTAAGCCACACCAGGACCACCGTGATTCCAGTCCAAATCAATCCTTATTCACGAACCTACGATCGACAAGTTCAACGGGGAGGTGTTAGGATGCACATCTCCTAACGAAGCAGTCAAGGTGAATCACATCATATCGGTCGATCGATCCGGCTTCAAGTGGATTGATTTGTATTATTCCACTGAGCCAATCAGATTGCAGCCGTGAGAACGAACACCTGTACCCTATCTGAATAGCAATATACGTCCTAACGGCTCGACAGTCATATGTAACTGTATCGTTTGATTCGCTCTGCGTCTTGTCCGCCATGTGCAGTAATCGCCATGCTCTATATACTTAGAACCCCTGTGGTTTAATCGCGATTCATTTTTCCAATAAGCGATATTACCATGTTTTTTCTCACTCTCGGTTGAGCGGGTAATAAAAGGGACGATACAAAAGGAACCGTGTCAGACTGGGATAGGGAGTCCAAATCACGCTATATGCGCCCCGATCTCCCCATTTACCAGCCTATCGAGGAGGTTCGCCATGATACTGATAGGACAGATGGGTGTACGGTCAGTAGATATCGTCCTGACCCACTTTTTAAATACGGAGCAAACAACCGCATCACGCTACTCCACGGGGGCGACTGTTTTCGAAGGACTTTCGGGAGACCAAAGGAAGCAGACCGCACCGAATCGACCTAAGTTCGTAAAGCAGCTTTGGTTTATGTCCATGTTACGACTCCCCTGATAGAGAAAGGCAAGAACAAACGCAAAGACCACGAGCAGTATCTCTATCACGAACGAACGCAACGATATCGCAAAACTGCACGAAAATCAGAGCGCAAGTATCGGAACCCAACTCTCGCAACTTAGAACCCCCAACAAGTAAGGAAGAAGACGGCCTTCAAACGAGCTATATTTGCTGCTCAGCCCGAAGGCAAAATAGTGGTTTACAGCAGCTGTATTTATAGGTTTTGAGCGGCCTTGGGCCTAGGCCACCTCAACGGACCAATCAGAGGCGAGCGCGAATTCTCGAATGTTCGAGAATTCTGGCGGGCATTCAAATTCCCAAAATGAAGAATCCATTTTTCTTGGCAAATAAGGCGAATTTTTGGGAAAAGTGCTTTTTCCCAACAGTCCACCGTGTTAGACGGATTTTGTGGTTCATGGCTCCATCAGTAATCTAAAAGTTTATATCCCGTGAGAACAGACTACTCGCTGTTTGTTTCCAGTCTTCCTAAAGGAACGGGGGGTTTCAGCACGAGAGCGCTAACGTGGTGGCCTTCTAATTAACACGCCCTGAAATCAGTCGATGGAACTTCCTGTCTGACCTACAGACAAAAGTATCAATGTACGCTGCCCTTCACGACGTTTCACAAGCCGAGATAAACGCTTCAAGTTTACTGAAACGGTGTCAGCTATCTCATATCGTAAATTGACAGCTCCAACAAATGTTTGCAAGTACCTTGTGCTACCATGTAAACCTCAACGTGCACTCAACATCCTCAATATCTTCAAAGATGAGCTATACACCTAGGTCGTACGACTCGGGCTGTTACTGGTCTTGACGATGGGCCCCAGAATAATAGGGCAATAAATAAGCAAAAAGATTAGGAGAAACAGAAGGAAAGAAAATAGAAAAAACAAAGCAGCATCATGAAAAAGAAGTCTACAATTTTAAGCATACACGCTTGCCGTCGGCTGCGACATACTGCCATGTAGCCTGACCTATACTGCTATAGCTGCGGCACTGCTGTCTTACGCATCAGGGTTAGAAAAGGTACCCTCAAACAAAGAGCACTCCGATCGCCCAACGGTTGACCGTGACCGCCGGCGTATTATCCAATACGGTCGAAAAACATCTGATATCACCCAAAAGCCCGATGTAGCTTCGAGTACATCCACTGCGCGCAGCAGTGCTCAGAATCAGACATCAATGTCTTATTCACTGCGCCCTCGGGCTAGGCAAGCCCCTCACTGCCAAGTGAGTCAGACTTTTGAGTCATTGGCTCCGGGTAGGGTCCCCAAGAAAACCCTGTATCCTGTTGTCTCGCAGGTCAGACTTTTGAGTCAGAGACTCGGAATGGGGTCCCTCAAGTCAACCCCCTTCCGCGGCATAAACCACTGGGAAATAACAAAAGTTATCGTTCTCCCGATAATGACATTACTAAATCAACACGACTTTCTCTTACTGTTTTTACCTCCCCACCCATTTCTTCCGCCGTGCATGCGCCTTCGGCGATACTGTTTTCTGAGGCCAAGACAACCGGTAAACATTGGCGCCTTCAATGTCCGCACTCTCCGACAAGTCGGTCAGCAAGCTGCTCTGGCTAGTACTCTCAAGTCTGGAGCTTGATGTGTGCTGCGTGTCGGAGACGCGAGTCTACGATTCTAGCACCGTTATCCATTTGAGCTCACCTCTAGATAACTGTCGATTCAAGCGCTTCTCTCTCAGGGTTTCTGGTGACGCCGAAGCTGAATCTCGCGGTCAAGCTGGAGTGGGAATCGCACTGAGTTCCAGAGCAGAGCAATGTTTGCTCGATTGGATCCCAGTGAACAGTCGCTTGTGCGCTGTCAGACTCAATACATCGGTAAAAGTCTGTCGACGCAAATCAGAAAGACGTTGTGTATTCATTATATCGGCGTACGCTCCAACGGACAGCTGTTCGGATGATACCAAGGATGCGTTCTACGACGCCCTCGTTGATCTTCTGAAGCAAACTGAACACTCAGGCATCATCATACTAGCGGGCGATTTGAATGCCCAGCTTGGTCGGCTTTCCCCGGATGAGAAGCGGCTGGGAGGTATGTTTGGTGTCCGGGCACAACGCACTGACAATGGACGACAGACTGCTGCAACTGTGCGCATCCCATGGTCTCTATATTTCGAGCACGCGTTTCAACACAGGAAGAAGCACTGTGTTACATGGAGACCTCCGTATGTTTCTCAGCCGTGGACACAGTCGGGTCATATGGCAGTCAGTTACAGATGGCGCCACTATGTTAAGGATTGTCGTGCCCTTTGGAACAACCACCTGGAGTCGACATAGCTGTTTGGTCGTGCGCGTTTTGTTTTATCATTTGCCCAGAGAACATAGGCTCGTAACTGCAAGGTACTTAATTGGCATTCGAGCAATGAGAGTGTGAAGAACGCTTACAGGAAGATGGTGAAGAAATTGATGTTTTTGAGACGCCACAAAGAAGGAAGGTTAGCGACTGCACCACGTGATTTTGCTGTCTTCATGGACACCTCGTCAAAACTATTGCAGAGTGATGAGACGACACTATCAGGTTAGGTGGAGTGACGGACAGTCACCAGCGACCTGCTTGCAATAGCAAAGATAGGGTAAATGCCAACCTAATTCTATAAAAGCACTACATCCTAAAGGTGAAAATTGTGTACCACAACAAGTTCCCCATCACTTCCGGACCGCATTCATGTTCTCTTGGTCAACCCGCGAGGTCTGAATGATGTGTCTAATGATTTGGGGGGATGTATGGTTCGGAAGTGGACATAATGTGACTGTTAAGTTTATGTCAGGTAGTATTCATAGGGTCCACCTGTGTGACCGTGCGCTGTTGACAAACTTCGGCAACCCTCAAATCACCAAAACATGGCTCCATGATGCCAAAGTTACGCGGGTGGTCACCGTCATCATCACCATCATTACAGGAAGAGAGAAGGGAAGAGGGAAAGGAACCCAATTATCAAAAATATCTTCGTCTATATATTCACCGTACTTATTTCTAATTATACAATAGCAAAACAACGTGACGCGATCGTTCGAGTCTAGCAGATGACAAGCCAAAACGCACACCAAGTCCACGGATTTCCCGAATACAAGGTTTGGCGTCGATGGAGTTTGTTACACCTTTTACTTTGCTGGTTGGTCAACAGTGCTACAATGGCACTTGAAGAGGAAGATGTCAACCACTTACAAGGCTTCCTTTCACAAGAAGATGACTGCCAGCATACTTCTGGTAGGTTAAAGTCTTCTTTGAGCAAACATCTACGCACCCACGGGTGAAGTACAGAACATCAGACGAATTGGAAATGGGACTTTTGTAAACGGCAATCATTATAAGCGGTCTTACGCGGGGCATGCTTATGCACAGCACCAAAGTTTCCACAGCACCATCAAAAGAAATTAACGAGTTGGCCTTTGCCAAGTCAATATCATTATTTGCGTACAGAGCAACACCACTTCCTTGACATTGAGGTACTCGATCACACCTGAACAGTGTACACTTTGTTAGAAGCAGCTTGGTATCGTATACATCTAATGATTATTACGTTTCAATGAAAAGATTTCTGGCTGCAGGCCATCAACTGTTACCTGCATCTCATTCAGCTTATACCTTAGGCTACGCGCGTTGCTAAGGGCTACTTGAAGGAAGCTGGAAACACCATCCCGGGACCGTGAGCCTGGCACATAGAGGTGATAAGGGCGGAACAGAACGTACGACGAATCAACCGAAAACCAACAGGCTTGAGTCCATGTTAACCTATTGCGCGTTGTGACCGTAGACCCTTGAGATTCTCGCTGCATTTAAAGCAATCAGCCAGAAGCACAGCTTCGTAGACGCTTGCCACTAGATTCCTTGGGGCTGAGGGCAATATAGATGTTTTGTGTCCTAGAATGGTGCGGAAGACTATCATCAGCAGACTAGATCGTGAAGTTAAAAGGCCATCCAAAATGTTACCCAATCGCCTAAGTTTTCAAAATGTGGTACCTAGGAACCCTGGCAACAAATGCTTTAAGCAAACGTTTGACCAACTAAAGTAGGCTTCTTGGGGAGTTTTCCATGAACCTTTTCATTCTTCTAAAAATGGGACTAGAATCCATGAGAAGTTCTTCGCTCAGCTGCAACAATCGCCCACCATTATCTGATCGATGTGATGCTATCCCAAACCTACCACCTAAACGAGATTCGGCTTCACCAAGGCGACCGACCTGGGCATTCATATCTCCGGCCAGAACGACTATATCAGAGCCACGTGTCGACCGAAGGAGAGTGGCCAGATCCGAGTAAAATGCGTCCTTGACGCCGATGTCACTACAGTCAGTAGGAGCATAAGCAGACACAATGAATAAATTTCTGAAAGTTTTGCGTCTAGAGCTGGTTTTAACAGAACCTGCCAAGCGGACGGCACAAAGTCTACTGTTAACAGGAATCCAATCTACTAATGCGGCTGCGGCCGTCGTGCTGAGAACTATACCTACCCCAGCCTGACCTGTAACAGCGGCTGTGGAGTCACCCGAAGTGTATACCAGTATCGGTAGACAATGCGGGTGCTGTTAGTTTCATACGTTGACTACTGTCATGGATTCTAGTCTCCGAGATACAGCAGACATCAACGTGCAACGAGTCTAGCGTTCGTGCGAGAGCCGCTTTTGTTTTAGCGTGCGAACGTTGAAGCAACCTATATTAATTCGCGTTCTAGGTCTAAACAAGGGACGAGGGAGGCCTGAAGCTGAAAGGCAAGACGGAACTTACCGGCTCAGGTTACTACAGTTAGTACATTGTTGGTGGGCTGTAGAGTCTTATCAGAAATGGAGATGGGGAGGGGCTGAGAGCTAAAATTTGATAGGAGTGGGGGGGGGTCATGCCGTAACATGATTCGCTATCGACCTGCTGTATGCAGCAGATAGGGCGACCCGGTTTATACTGCGAGACGGCCGATGCAGTATGGATTTATTGTTGTGAATATTCATGGTTGTGTGTGGGCTGAGATACTGCCAGGACGCCCAGACCTAGACAGGAGAACGATTAGGGTTCTCAACCAAAGCCTTTGGCTCAAAAGCCTGTACCGCAAGGCAGCGGTTGGGTGGCAATGTACCAGAACTGGTACTTTTTCCGGAAAAAGATGCCAACCTTCTTCCAACCCCAACCTGGAGGACCAGGAGACTGGTTTGTCAGACCTCTACCCATTGGCCTGCCTGGTATGAGTGACTCTATCGGTGTGGTGATCACACCGTCCAGTTTAGCCCAATAGGTCATCGAGATGCGCAAGCCGTCACACCACGTCAAGGTCCAGTCTCGTTGTGACGGGATGGATTCCCGTTGCAGGCAGTTCGGGAGCGTTTGGCAAGCGCCTTTCATGTGCTGTCTGAGGGCTTTGTATTGACCTTCGACAATTAAGGCGTGCCCGCCAGAACGTTGCAGTTGCCAAGCTCAGTGTTCCTGGATTTCCCCATCGCGGTCTGCTCCAGTACCAGCGTCTTTTACTTGGAGTGAAGATTGTGTTGGCGGTCTCATGTTAAGCCTCCCATCTCGACAACATCGTTGTGGCCGGAGTCGATAAAGCAGAGGTGACGGAACACTTACGCCAGGCTGTTGGAAATATAGGCCGGTACGGGTTAGGTATTTGTCAGAAGTGCCATTTCTTTCTGCACTGAATCAAGTGCCTGAGCTTCATCGGTCATAGTGACCGTTGAACAGATTTCAATAACATGTTGGCATGCCACGACCGTCAGGCGTATCCACTCGATGTTCATTTGTGGATCTTGTAAACCATCACAGCGCGTTTTTATCCATCATGCACCACGCTCGAACATCCCCGGACAGACTGTTGACTAGGGGTATTTGCTGGAACTAGTCCATAGAATGCAAGAACTCACTCGAGGAAGTAAAAACAATGCTTAACATCGAAAACTTGCTGGAACACTTTGACCCACTCTCCAAATCGTGGTCGCATCGGACGCCTCAAGCTATGGAGTAGGAGCGGTCCTCTCACACCTCTACCCGGATGGTTCCCAAAAAGCAGTCGCTCATGCTGCTCGCTCGTTATCGTCGGCAGAAAACTACGACCACATCGAAAAAAGACACTCACCAACACGCCTGCAGTGAAGTGCTTTCATAATACGTCTTTCAGTCGCCACTTCACTCTACTGATCGACTACAAGCCGCCGTTTGCTTCCTCCAGATCAAAGAACGGTATCCCTGTTTACATTGCTAACCGTCTTCAACTATGGACGCCAAAGTGAACTAGGACTTCGACAAAAAAGTATTATGTCAACAGCGAACACTGGACGAACAGATATTCTCTTTTGCCCGCAGAAACCAGATCCAGAAGAGACCGTGAATGTAGCAGTCTTTCGAAGCCAAGGTCAATCAAGTATTCTCAGAAGTCATCAGGACACTACCTGTCATCGCCGAGATAGTTGTTAAAGCAATCCACCAAGACCGAACACAGTAATCGGTGATATCATATGATCAGAAACGCTGTGATAAAGGCAACTTGACACCGTTCTTCAAGAGACTTTGCGCGTTATCAATCCCCAATGGTTCGGTTGTATAATATTTATAGAACGTGTCGTCACCCCGTAAGAACTTTAGCACAAGATAATTCGGCAGCTTTACGTCGGTCACTCAAGCAGCAACCGAATGAAGGCTCGCGTCTGACTACTGACCATGCATGGATAAAACTGGAGAAACTAGTTAGAACCTGCCACGGCTGCACTTCCGCGTCCAAAGCATCCCCCAAGAGGCTCTGCTTCGATCTTGGCCGATCCACATAGCCCGAGCTGAACCCACGGTCAAGGGTAGAGTCGGATTTGGCCGAATGTCATCAAGGTCATAACTTCCTGATTGCCGACGACACCTACTCCAAAGTGAACACAGGTTGTCCTGAAGCCAAATACTCTCATGGCATCAACCATCCCGTAACTATGAAGAATACTGTCAATCCGGACATCCAGGTATTAAAGGAAACCGGTTCCCACCGACAAGCACTTAATTACATTTGTGCAACCATTTGAATACTGTGAGTTCGAATCTTTCTCTGTGTTGTTTGGTTAATATTTGACCGTTTCCGTATCCTAAAGACCTCGTGAATTACGAATCAACTGATTCCTATTCGCGTAGTCGCCTCTGTAATGGTGAAAAGGTCCAACTGTGGATCATGTGAAAAGATTGTCCGCGCGAGGGACCACGCCATGCAGTGCTTGCTCTGTGACACGTGGTTTCACACCTCGTGTCTGGGCATATCTAGCGAGGTTTACAAAATGTTGACAGCAACACGGCTGGACTGCATCCACCTTGTTTGCCTCTGTTGTAGAAACGCTAGGCAGGCTCCTAGTTCTGAAGGTAGCACTTCATCATACGCATTGGATGTGACATCCCCTGACCCACCGGCTGTACTCAGTAAGGCATATAACGCGAGTGTAACAGGCACAGTATCATATGCGTCGGTTGCATCAGGAACAAAGTCAAACATGGTTACCTCGGTTTCTCCGAAAACGCTCATGCCCATTGCTGCTGACAACCCGCCAACAGCATGCAAGCAAACACGACCTAATTCTGAGGTTGTTCGCTCGGTCTTACCTAAGAAGCCCAGTCATGCTGTTCGCAAGAGTTACACTAATGATGGCGTAACTTCGGCGAAATTCTCCAAGGGGACCAACACGGTCATTCCTAAAAGATTGAGCTCATCTGCTCGGGAGGATTCTGTAATTGTTCAGAACCTTCCGGAATGTGCCGCCACCAGCCTGACGCTCCGTGACGAGCATGATAGAGAGCTTTGGACGAGTCTTTGCACAAAAATGGGCATAAATCCAAATGTCCCAAACTCTATCACGAGGTTGGCTAGGAAATTGGATTCGCCACATGCTGACAAACCTCGGTTAGCAAGGGTCGTGCTTCCGTCATCCACTTTGACTGAAGACGTTCTTCTAGCGGCACATAAGCTGCTGGACAACTCTGGGGCCCGGATATACCCTGATATACCATGGGCTGAACGCCAGCGGCGGAAGCTCGCACAAAAAGAAACTGGAACCACTGATCGATCTCGCAACGTTATCATTAGGGGTGTCCCCGATTCCGTTAGCGATGATCTGGAACACGACAAGAGTCAGTGGCGATTCCTGTCAACTGCACTTGAACTTACCAACGTCCAAGTTCAACGTATTCACCGCATCCTGCGGCCCAAGCCGGAGTCGGGTGAATCTCGACCACGACTCCTCAAAATTACTGTCACCTCGCACGAGATGGCATCGCACATACTGGAGCGGTTCCGCCATAGACGTCGTTTTATCCCTGGTGGGATTTCGTTACACCCCGATCGTTCTAAAGAGGAACGAGATTTATTAAAAGCCAATCATCGCACGCGTACCAGTCGCCTGGTGGTGCCTATTGAGGATTTAATGGTTTCAAAAAACTCTACAGCCGACTCCACAGGAGTCGGCGACATCTATCGACGTTGCGTTTTGAATGAACCACCTCATTCAGAATCCCAGGATAACGTTCATTCGTTTACCATTAACTCTGTAAGGTGCATGTACACAAATGCGCTTAGCTTAGTAAATAAATTACCTGAGCTTCGTAAAATTTGTTCTACCGCAAAGCCCCGGATTGTTGCTATAACGGAGTCGTGGCTCAGCACTTCCTACCTAGATTCCGAGCTCGCTTTAGAGGATATGATTATCTACCGTGCGGATAGAACTGAAGGTAGAGGAGGGGGATCGGCCCTCTATGTCCACACTTCTCTTCAGGCCTTCCATTTTAACAATCCAGTACTTGCTGCGATCCAGGAAGCCGTTTGGTGCTCGATTCGCCTAAATGGTTCTGAACATGCTTGTGGATTGATAATGCGTTCAGTACAGCAGGCATTACGAAAATCGATCTGCAGAAAGATCTAGGCAGCTGAATGACGTCTAACTTATCCTTCGCTTCCATCATGACTTGGCGGCAAAAGGTGGAATTTACCGCTCTGAGGATGGTTATGCGCACTTTTCCCCACATAGACAAGAAGGTGTTTATGTCCGTAAGTGGCAACGCTGGTAACAGGATCCTTCCCCGAGTGATCTTTGAGTGTTCTGAGTGTTTTAGAAAGACATTTTCCGAACACTCGGGGGACAGTGGGTGACAAACTGCGCGCAGCCCTACTAAACGGTTTAATTGGAGGTCACACAATCCCTGTTTGCCTGAGGAGCTCAGCCACGTTAAACGGAAATCTATCCGCACACATTTTGTACAACGCAATCGTCCATTTCGTTGGAAATATGGT
>LOND01001913.1:25348-42321 GCA_014220965.1 Paragonimus kellicotti | reverse complement strand
AGGTGATCATCCTAAAATTCCATGACTGATCTAGTTGTCAAGGCAATTTAGTCCTGAAGAAGCGTGATTCAGGATTTTTAAAACAGTGTACAGCGCGGGACAGCTTAGGTCGATTTACAAAAAAATGTGATGTGTGTAGCTGATCACATCTGAACAGGCGCGTGTTTGGTTGAGGTCTTTCAGGTTTATTCGTTCAATTCGACATTAAACAAATATACTGGGGATATTCTCATTTTTGAATCCTACCATGTTTTATGTAACTGTCGCTGCCCATCTTTATCCGCGCATAGAGGTCCAAACTGTTCAGTGCTTTTGTGTCCATCCCACAGTATCCAAGATTTTTTTTCTCGTCATTCCATCCGGTTTAAAGTCAGTTTGTTTATCAACAACACAGCCCACGTAGATGGTTAGCTGTTATGTAGCCATGATAAGAAGACCTTAAACACAGCATTAAGCTATCTGCACCTTGCAACCAAACGACCGCGGTGCAATTGTGAATTGTCGATCTTGTTTTTTCCATTTGCTCGTATCCTTACAGATACCTTATTAAAGATCTGTAACATCCTTGCCAATGAGTCTGATTAGGTATTATCTCTTCTGTCTCCAACTACAAAATGAGTCATCCACTCCTCAACCTACGATCTTGTGTACACGTCGATTATCAAAATCCCGAAACGGTATCCCCACCGAGCGACTACTTTCCGCAGCCGTAGGATAACATCGCTCTCACAGTCATCTTGTAAACGCGATTCTTAAGCTTAAGGGAGACGTCTCTCTCGCTAGGGTTGACTCCAGCTGCCAGAGACAAGCGGTTTATCGAGTGCATAACCTTGTTCTCTCCCTGGCCATATTTTGCGTTAAATCGATCCAACTGATTGTCACGCGTAACTTCAATCTCAAAAGTGATCAGTAAGACAAGGGTGACATAACTGAATAACGGTTCTGTTAATAACGTAGCAAGAAATGAATAATGTGTACAAACCCCAACAATGTTCGTTCCAAGACTAATTATTTGTAACTGGTCTGAAACGGGCAATAGACCTGTGGGCGGCAATCTTTGCGAAAGTGAATGAGTAATCAACGTCCCACTTCGAAAGCAAACCAGACAAATAAACAATTACCACTACGAGTCAATCACTGACCGGTCTAGCTAATCAGCCTAGAATCGAAGTCAAAACGAACGGAGTAATCAAGTCGACCAGACGATATGTGCTGGTTGTTGGTCGTAGCACAGTCCAACGGGCCGGCCCAGCAAGTCGAATAACCGGGATGTTCGTCAAGGACATACAGGTCGCACAGAAACAGAGATGAGCGGTGCACATGAATGTAATGAAAGCAATAAGACAGATATAAAAACTTTGAAGGGTCAGAAAGAAATTATGGCAGCCTTAAAGCACATGGTGCGTGTTAATCACATTAATCTGTCGGAAAATAAAATGAACTATTGGATGGAGACAAACGTTCAAGTGCCTTGACTATTTCCTTTGCACGCGCCTTTGTGCTACTCTTGTTTAAGAAAGCTTAAACGCGTTGTAGGTGGTAATCGAGTACGACCCAGTATGACCAATGGTTTGTCAGTCCCAACCCAGTGCTGTACCATCCAATCTTCTTTTAAGCACTGGACCTGAATTTTCACTCCATCTCTGCCCGAAATCCTAACCGTAATAGGATTCTGTGGGTTAGTGTCAAGGTCAGACTCTAGTTTCTATCCACCGAATCAGAAGAACGTGTACCCTTATTTGCGGTTTATATTACTACTATGATCTTGCGTGTTGCTCATGTTCACGGAAGATATTTTCCATTAGTCTCGTGAACTCCAGTTTCCGGCGTCTTAGTATGTAGTTGTATTGCGTAACTTCGAATCGATATTCGATATCCCCTTGTTTTTTTGGTGTCTATGTTTGGGTCGTGGCAGCCATGAATATGACCCAAAGCTTAAAACTTATGCACGTGTGCGGCCAACTAGGGACATTTCACCAGTATATTAGTACTACTGTGTATTATCAAGAATTGCTCGCCAGTTAGTGTAGCGTTTAATTCAGGTGTCAGTTATGGTTTTTCTACCGGTCTCCGCATAATGGAAAGCCTGTCGACTTTTTATGCCGTTCATTGAGCTCCGGTAACCCATCAAACATGCCGTAAAATTATTCTCAATCCATTTATCAATAACATGCCGTAAAATGTTTGTTTCCAGTGTCGTCGTTGCGACGAACTTCGCGCCTCGTTATAGCCGTAGAACGGTTCGCAATTTATGGATTGTCATCTGCGTACACAACTCGTTTAGTACTCCGCTCTCAAGAACTTACTGACAATAAAGGTGGCTTACCCCACGCTACCATCAGTTGGGAGTACCACCTGGTTTATTTCGTTCGAAAGGTGACAGTCCGACATTATCATGTACACAATATGAATAAACTTGGCAGCAACATTTTAAAGGGAATAATTTTTCCTCTCGAACTGTTGATAATTACGGTCAGTCATTTCAGCAGAAACCGCCCAAGAAGACGAACAAATTACGAGGCAGTGGGTGTCCCATACGTTTGACCTGCCTTGCATACCGCCAAATTTTTAACTGATTCAGCCCGTCCGACAAAGCTCCTGTTTTATGAGTGGAACGTCGATAATGATCCAAATTATAGATTGCTTACAAGTTGTTTGAACTTGGTTTCTCAGTCAGTCTCGAACATATTCTAACTAATAGCGTTGTCTAGATCACTTTACAGTTGGTAGTGTTTATAGGAGGAATTTTCGTCCCGATTTGTGTTAAGAATGGATGACGTTGACTGCCCTTTAGCGGTGACATTCGTTGGAGGTGGATTTTCAGATGAACACCGTCGTGAACCATTGCTTAAACTAATTATGAAGTTGCACTCTGCATGTAAATGTTTTTATGTTCCCCCACGGCATATTTTACACACACACACACTCACACACACACAAAGAGTTAACTGAACAAAGCATGTTAGAATTGTGATATGTAAAAATCGTAGAACTGATAAAGCTAATACTTTATCGTTGTTTGATATCAGAGTGTGCAGTACCGCTACGACCGACTTTAGATATGTGTAATTCGTCGTATCACGCAACGGCAAAATAGCTAGCCGAATTGTTAGAACGAGTTAGGAAAAAACTAGCGATTCATAGTCTTAGAGATTATTTCGACTTTGTCGACACGATAAAGCAACTGAACGTGAATGAAATGCGTTTATTCTCGCTTGACGTTACACCACTAATTGAGATAATTGAGTTTCTCGGCCGGTATATTTGACAGCAATGACGTGGGGATATCAGTAGACGCAAAAAACAGCTATTGTGTCGCTGTATTTACAACGTTCAGTTCTGGTTTTACGGCAAGTTATATCGCCAAAAGGACAGAGTGGCTTTCGAGTCACCGTTGGGTCTCATTGGCTGGTATTTTTATGGCAAAGCTTGAAAGTAGTTCACTAGCAGACCAAAAAGTAATCGGCTCCTTATAAACGTTATTTATGCGATATCTGCATGAAAGACGAAACAGAAAGCCTCAGTGGAACACTGATGTGTACACAAAAATATCCGCTTTGATCTGGAACATGAACCATCCGTAAGTATAACGTTTTTGGATGTATTGATGTCGCGTCATGTAAATAGCACGCTATAATGCAAAGTATATCGTAGGGCAACTTGGTCCGGACGTTCTGCTGTTAGGTGGACAGCTACCAAACGAACAGTTGTATTCATTTACTGCATTTTTACATTGCTTTTCATTTGCATTGTAGCTCACCATTGGTGCTTCATTTACTGTGGACCAATCATTTTATCGCATCACTCTGAGCGTTCATCTCCCAACGTGTTTTCCAATCGATAAACATTCCGTCAAGATTCGTTTGTCTTTTCAGTTCGAGTCGCGTGATTGAATATACGATTAGCTGATTTGTTCAACAACTCAGGGACACAACACACCAACTTTAATAGCCTGTCATCATCATCATATCAGCCATGAGCCTGACCAAAAGGTACTGTGGCTCGGGCTGCCGCTCACCTCAACAGTGACGTGGAATATCCTAGAAAAACGAAGGTTGAAAATTAATAGAAGTCTAAGCAAAAGAACTAGAAATGGTATGGATGCAGGTACGCCATTGACTGCGACACGCCGCCATCTCGGATAGCGTCTCTAACCCAGTCCACAGAACGTCGCGAAGTGATCAAGACCACGAGCCTCAGCTCAAGCACGAAGGTGAGACAGAAATACGAACCACCCACACACACACACCTAACCACACTTTACCTACGTGACGCCCAGCAGGCAAGGGCTTCACTCAATACTTTCGATGACAACACAGTCAATACGTCCACTCGACAACTGCAATTGCGCCACCCACCCAGCGTGTATTCACCTCGACAGAGGTTCGCGCACCAAGCGAACCCCGAGCAAGCAGTACTACCCACGCGCAGGACATACCTCACACATATATGCCACGTCCAATAAACGATCAACAACTGTAACGAGCAAATCAAGTCACCGGAACGACCCACGCCCTCCGCACCGGCCACCTAGTACTTCCCTCCGGACTATCCAAGTCACGGTATCATGCACGCACCAACACCGGCAAGGGGGTTGTCACAGCATTGAGTGACTCCGCCAGCCGAGTCTCACTCTGCGAACATCACAAAACAAGCGCTGCACACTGACGGCACCATACACACAGACCGGCAGCCATAACAAATATACCACATGAAACACGACCAAGCAATGACTCAAAAGTCTGGATCACTGGCACTCGAGGCGACCTTGAGTTATGCCGCGAATCGTGCGAGTCACTAACGAGCAACACTATGTCTATGCGCGATAACCGCAGCAACCCTACGAAACTATTCCTGCCAGCCAGCCATAATGAGGCTCTGACGCAGTTAGCGGGAGATCAACTCCGGAACACCAACATCCCGGAGCACCTAACATAAAGTCCGGCAGTCTGAACTAATGGCTCGACCATTATTGGAATAATACGTCCACCCCCGCAGCCACAGACTCAGCCACAACACCGAGGCGCTCCGAAATGCCTGCCATAGGCGCTTAGAGGGTATCTTTTCTAACCCCGTTCTTCCCGATACGGAAAACGGCTGTGCCGCGACCATAAAAATAGTTCTGCTGTATGCCTATATGATCGTGCCTGTCTACATAAACACTCCTACGCGGTCAGTAGTGCGACATACAATCCAAATTAAAAAACCCCCCCAAAAAAATCCTGTTGGAAAAGGTTTTTGTACAATATAACTGCTTTTCGTCTGGACTGCTCCCCTTTGGCCTGTCTGACAGGGTTGAACCTGGAAGGACCGGAGTCCTAGTCAGCATAGCCCGCCGGATCGAAACAGCACACAAGCCCGACCACCTCGTCAAGGTAGCAGTATAGGTCGGTTGTACCTTTGGGACAAAAGAGGAACTTGGTCCGGCGTTTACTAACTAGAACTATGAAATTATGCTCGAATAACTCCATAGAAAAGAAAAAACAGTGTACAGTTAATACACTCGTTGAAAATGACTTTAACAGTTTATTTGTAAGCACATGTTAGTTAGCACAAGGGCTGATATACCGAGAACTGTAACCGAAAACCTATCTGTATTTCATTGCCATTCAAAGGTGATAGCTGTGCCGAAAACATAACCAGGGGATTTGAAGCAGCAGTTAACAAGACAGCATCTCACTTACGTGTTTGATTTACTTCCACACCAGTATTGCGCTCCCCAGTTGAAAGATATATTGCCTGTTCATGCCGCCTCTTTTTGTGTTTACCGTTTCGTTTGTTCCTGTGGAACAAGCTACATAGGCCGCACAACACGGCGATTATCCGAACGCATTCGGGAGCACCAACCGGTGTGGACTAGCTCGAGGATTGATAAAGGCTTGTTCATCTGCGGTCGCTGCGAACTTGATCGAATCAAACCTGGCCGATTCGTTTAAGCTGACCTGTCGAGTCGGTGGAGTGCAACCACAGTGGATCATAGGTCGGTTACTAGCGATTGCAGAGGCTATTGCAATCCGCCTACACTCATTCCCGTTATGCGTACAGAAGCGTCTAGTCAAAACACTGAACTTCTTGTGGCCGTGAATCCATACCTCGGCTAGATCTGTTACGCAGGCCTGCCGATTTGCTCATAAAGGTTTGGTTTAGTTGGAAGGGCCCGTTAACAATAAAAATTTACCAAAGAAGTGTGATCTGCTCGGATTGTCATTGTTGACCACAGTTGTATTTCGCCAATACGGGCACCGTCATTATTAGTAATATTATCACTTACTCATGTTCGTCAATAACTAATGGTTAAAGTTATCGAAATCACCGTAGACTGTTCATACTGTATATATTGGCCCTTCTTACAAACTGCTGACTTAAAATAAATATATATGGCTCCACGGCATTTGTACATGCAGTGTACACAGTCAGAACTGGAAGTCGTTTTCCGAGCTCACCTCATTGATCCTCATCACAGCCGACTAATGAACTTATTAACGTGGTCTTAATGAAATTTACTTCATTTGATCATACATTCACATTCAATACACATCACTAGATTGGCGGTTGTATTACTTGATTAAGGCAAACCAGCACAACACACTTAGTCAGCCTCATCGATTGGACAATAATTACTTCTACGAACACGTCATCAACTGTAACAGGTGACGAACCAAAAGGTGTGTTTTAGGTAGTAATATGATTGAAAACGACTGTTCCCCTGACTGAATTTGAGAGCAGTAGTCAAAAACAGCAGACTGCACGATTTATTGCTTGGTGAAATTCGCTGCATCTCGTCGAGCACATAACACGGCGTTAGCGTTTACATAGCAGAGTCAAATAAGGTTGTACTGGTTGCGCAACCAGTGGTATGTAAACAGCCACCATCTCCGGTCACGCGTCATTCCTTGACTTCAGGGTTTGACTAATGTTTTTAAAGTTATTTACGTAATCAACAATGGCTTCATGATATATGAACAATCGTGTTGGCTGCGTGCATATAGTCATACATTTCTTCCAATTAACCTTGGTTGATGTTGCTGTGTAAATACCGAAAATGCATGAAAATGATTGTTCGTATTTCAGAGAGTAATGAGTGGCAGATTATACAAACTGGTAGACAAGAATTTACATTGCATTCCCCTCATTCCTTAAAGGGTGGGGTCAAATTAACCGGAAGGCAACTGTTTTTTTTTCGTATTCGTGCAAACTACCATCAAAACAAGCAGTTCGTTTTTTCTCTTTTCTATTTGATTGGCGATCGACTGTCTGACGTGGTTCCAGCACGATTGTCACTATTCGTACCTGTCCTTTTCGTGGCACTTTCGCCGTTGACTCATCGTTAATGCCAGACTAGCTGCTTAGGTAACTACAGAAGGGTGCTTGCGGTGTGCACCATGACGTATATCTAACTGTACGGTCTATTCGTCATTCTACCTAACTGAAATGGTGGATGGGCGTGCATAGTTTCAACCAGCTAGGCGTGAACGTTATTAGCGAATCAGTCTAGGTCGAAGGGATATAAGATCAATTTATATACGAGGCTTGACTAGCTTCATTAACCGGGGCTTGACAAACAGACGAACTACTGATGAGCACAAAAGAGTCTGTTTTTGAATTTCCATTTAATCATAGTGGAGAATCTTGATGATAGCTGTTTGCTGAAGCTTTCTACCTCGATGGGTAGGCCCTGTCGACCGATGTAATGATCGGGATTTTCATAAAGCAAGATGATCTGCCGATTCCTTCTGGCAGTTAGCGGGTTTATTACTACCTGATGTGGCCAGAAAGTAATTGGCCAACTGAATATGTATTTTAATGACTTGTGTTTGTGTTTTTTTTTACTGGAAGGTGCCTCGACTGCCTGTTGTGCTGGATACTCGGATGGAAGCTTTGGTTAAAGAAGATGAACTAATTGATTAAACCCGATCAGTAGGACAATTTAATGAACCAAACATTAGAAGATGGATGAGTGATTGTGATTCGATTGATTTGTGTACAAATTGTCATAACGTTTAGCCTTATTTATCACATCTCTCCACACCCGGTCCTGTATCTGTCACGTTTAACCTTACCGAGTTAATCATGTGGACCAGTAAACACTTATATGCTCTACCCTAACTCTAATCTTTACTTGATCTTCAACTTCTTTGTCTAGGCTATATCAATGCCTTCCATGTGACTCAATCGATCACGTTGTCACAAAATAGCATCACTGTGGTATGTCAGATGATTCGAACGGAGCGTTTTTTTGTCAACTTCATATAATCAAATGATGAATGCCTGATCGTTGACGGCAAAATTTTGATCATATGTTGCTTATGCAACTAGCTCTTTGAAATACCAATTTATCTTGTCTGAAATTTGTACGGTTTTGTTGGTACTGTTTGTTTCGGCAGACTTAGATCTTAAGGTATTAGTCTATGACAATGACAACTTCAAGGAATTTACACACACACCCCCGTCATAGGAATTAACAACTTACGGGCAGAGATATACTCTTGCATCGTCTTTAATCAAATATCAAAGAATGTATCTTGCACAACCTGAATGAGCTGATTTGACTTCTGTTTTCAGAACTTTACATATGGGATATGTTCTGTTGTGACTGACACCTAATCTCATCGAATGGTATGTTTCCACTTATTCGAAACATTCTCCTGCCTGAAAGGAACTGGCACATGCGGTATTTCGTCTGGCTGCTGCTGGAAACTCAGTCGAATTGGAACAATTGTTCCATGAACAACCTCTTTTGATCAACAGCCCAGATTATGACGTAAGTATTGCTCACCTATCTTTGTAATACCTTGTACAGGGAAATATGCCTGTGCATTTGGCCGCTTTGTCCGGATCCGCTGAATGTGTCAAGGTATGTCTGGATGCCCTCCGTCGTCGCGAAGATTTGGATATGCAAACCGAACTGGCTCGCAAGAATCACATGGTCGGTTGTGTGTGGTACACAGTATGACTATTATTTACCTGGTTAGAACAAAGATGTGATCACTTGTGCAGTCATTAGTGACAGCATGGAATGTCTGCTACTTCTGATTGATCACGGTGCCAAAACAGATTATCGTTATTGCTCTGAAGTTCCTCCACTGGTGGAGTCACTCAGGGGTTCTGATGTGGAAGTTTGTCTCAACCTTGTGTTTGTGCATTATACGCATCTCTCTTTAGATGACCCGTTTCCTTTTGGAAACACTTGATGTGGATTTTGAGCGCTCACGGATGGATCAATATTGGTTTGCAGCCCTACAGGCGGATCTTTCCGTCACACTGGCACATTACAAGTTGCTGAAGGCTCACGCGGTGCCTTATGGGATCGGCGAATTTGAGGAACTTTGCTTAACAATACTAGAGGTCAGTGACTATGGCGTCGAATATGACAGTTTTTTAAACTTTATCCCGGTTACAATTTATTTGAGGAAGTTCTTCCCCTCACCAGTTTAAACCTTTTATCGTACTGTTAGTACTCTGTCACTGTTTTCGGAGCTAGTTGATTTCACAGTTCATAAGTTAGTTGTTGTGGATGGAAGCAAGGTTGTCTTCGCATCTGGTTTCAGGCGAATTCAATATTTGTTGCTGGGAATCCACCCATTTGGCGTCGTTCAATGAAATACAGCTACTTCTGCTATAAAATTGAAGGAATTACACACGCGCCTTTTTCAACCGTAGGTTAGAGGTGTAGGTCTGCCGTCGCGTCTCTTCAAATCGACTTTTTCTGTCGACTTCACAGATGGACTGTAATAGAAGTAAATTAAAACTGCCCAACAGTTTATATCCAGACTCTTAATCAATACTCATTATGTAAATTGCTGGATGTATGGTGAGTTCTGTAAAATATTGCAAAATGCCATGTTCATTTGGATGTATGACTGCTTCATGTGAAACAAGGAGGCAACAACTCAGTTTCCAAACCATAGCGGAATGTGCACTATTTGTTAACTATAGTGGATACGAAATATTTGGGTGTTGTGAATAGGTTAAAGAGGGGAGGGGTAGATTATACATATTTTTACGACGTGCTACGGCTGATAATTCCGACTGTACCCGCCAAAATCGTCCCTCTCATTTAGACAGGACAGATAGCCATTACTATCATTGTTTGTTTGTTCCCTACCAAACGCTCATGTCGATAGCAATGCAGTGCCCAGAGAGCTGTACCATCCGACACATCGTGCTTCTTAGCCTAAGAAGTTGACGTGCGGTTTAAAAGATTCATCATGTGAAACGAATTAATCGTGATTTCAGTAGTCGGCCTTAAACACGCATTTAAAAGGAAGTGGTACATTATCGTATCAAGGATTTCAAGTCAAATACCACTCACTTTTGATCGCAGCCCTCGCATTCAGATAGACTTTCCAGTCGGCCCCTTTCGAGAAGAAGCCGGCGAACTGCCGCATTGCTCACGCGATCAGTCCACTTAATGTGGGCTATTTGGCGGAGACAACGATGGTCAAATACAGCAAGCTTGTTGATATCTTCCTTGCGAACAGGCCACGTCTCCGAACCATAGAGCAAAACAGAACGCACACAAGCATTATATACTCTTCCTTTCAGCGACAATCGAACGTCTTTTCGACGCCACAGATGACGCAGGTTGGCAAAGGCAACTCGTGCCTTTGCTATCCTCGTTGATATCTCATCAGCAATATTACAAGCTGACGAGATAGTGCTACCCAAGTATGTGAAACTGTCCACAGTCTCAAGCGGATTACCTGCAATAAAGAAAGTAGGAGTGGAAATGCCCCAGTCTTGAAGTAACACTTTGCACTTTGAAGGTGCGAAGCGCATTCCATACAAACCAGCCCGGTCACTCACCTTGTTCAGCATGGTCTGCATGTCTTCGGCAGAGGGGCTAAGTAAGACAATGTCGTCCGCATACTCCAGATCGGTCAACCGAGCGCCAGGAAGAAGCTCAACACCAAGTTCACTGGACTCCTCAAGCGCACCCTCCAGAATGTCGTCCATGACAAAATTGAACAGGAAGGGGAAATCGGACACCCTTGACGAACACCACTAGAAGTGATGAACGCCCGAGACAGCTGTCCATAAACCCTCACCCTGCTTGCAGAGTGAGCATACAGTGATCTCAACAGATTCACGTATTTCCCTGGTACTCCCTTGCGAAGAAGACAGTTCCAGAGAACGTTACGAGCAACTGAATCGAAAGCAGCCTTCAGGTCCAAAAGACCACGACCGTCGGCTGCCTATAAGAGTGCCGATGTTCCAAGATCCGTCGCAAGGTAAAAATGTGGTCAACGCACCCTCGACCGGATCGGAATCCTGCCTGTTCTTCACGTATCTGGCTTTCTCTGGGTTTAGTGAGCCGACGTAAAATGAGGCCAGTGAGTAACTTGGAAGCAACAGATACCAAACTGATGCCCCTGTGGTTGTCACATAGACTTCGGGCCCCTTTTTGAAAACGGGAATTACTGTTGACAAGCACCAATCGCGAGGTACCTCTTCAGTCTCCCAAATCGTCTGGAGGAGTTTAGTCAGTTCTGATATCAACCTCTCTCCGCCATCCTTGAAAAGAGAAGGAGAGAGGAGGTCTGGTCCAGGAGCCTTATTACGCTTCAATAACCTGAGCTCTAGGACCACTTCTGCTTCCGACGGAGGCCGTCTGGAACGCAATAACTGACCATTCGGGTCCCGTCGTCCACATGATCTGGTTGAGGCCAGCTGAACTGTTCTTCAAAATGTTCAGCCCACCTGTCAAGTCGACGCGATTGATTGGTGATAAGTGAACCATCTTTTTCACATATGGTCTCACTTACACCGACTCGACGACCAGTACAACCACGGATCAGGGAAAAAGCCTTCTGCAATTTCCAGATAAAAGGCCCTTTCCATCTCTTTCGACTGTTCGACCAAGTAGTGCTCACGGTCTTTGCGCAAGCTTAGTCAGCTTGCGTTTAAGTTCTCGACGGTCGTCATCATATTCAGAACCAGGTGGGATCGAGCGACGCTTGTTCATGAGGTTTATCGACGTGATGGAAATCCAGTTCTGTCGCAACTGAACAGCTCCTTCGGAACATACCTCTTCACAGCATGTTTTCATAGCTGCGGCGATTTGTTCCCAGTGTTCGTTAGGATCACTCACCTGACTCGAACTGGGCAACTTGTTCACCAACGCCTTCTGGTAAGCGTTCTTTACACCCTCATCGCTCGAATGCCAGTTAATTACCTTGCATTTACGAGCGTGTGTCCTCTGGGTAAATGACAAAACGGGCACGCACAACAGCATGGTCCGAGTCCAGGTGGTTGCTCCAAAAGGCACGACAGTCCTTAACAGAGTGGCGCCACCTGTAACTGACTGCTATATGATCCAACTGTGTCCACGGCTGAGAAACACACGGAGGTCTCCATGTAACACAGTGCTTCTTCCTGTGTTGGAATGCCGTGCTCGAAATATAGAGACCATGGGATGCACACAGCTGCAGCAGTCTGTCGCCATTGTCAGTGCGTTGTGCCCGGACACCAAACATACCTCCCAGCCGCTTCTCGTCCGGGGAAAGACGACCAAGCTGAGCATTCAAATCGCCCGCTAGTATGATGATGTCTGAGTGTTTAGTTTGCTTCAGAAGGTCAACGAGGGCGTCATAGAATCAATCCTTCGTAACATCCGAACAGCTGTCTGTTTGAGCGTTACCCGATGTAATGAATACACAACGCCTTGCTAATTCGCGATGACAAACTTTTACCGATGTATTGAGTCTGACAGCGCACAAGCGACTGTTCAGTGGGATCCAAGTCGAGCAAACATTGCTCTGCTCTGGAACTCTGTGCGATTCCCATTCCAGCTTGACCACGAGATTCAGCTTCGGCGTCACCAGAAACCCTGAGAGAGAAGCGCTTGAATCGACAGTTATCTAGAGGTGAGCTCAAATGGAATAACGGTGCTAGAATCGTAGACTCGCGTCTCCGACACTCTGCACACATCAACAGCTTCCAGATTGAGAGCAGGTTAGTAAGCAGAAGCAGCTGCTGACCGACATTGACGACACATGCCGGACACTGAGGCGCTAAACGCACTTCTATCCGTTGATATCTATGGCCTCGAAAAACAATTTAGCGCCCGGAGACACATGGAGGAACGGAATCATTTGGGTGGTTAAACACAGAGTAGAGACAGTTTCGTATTTGCGGTTAATAATGTCACTGTCGGGAGAGCGATAACTTCTGATACTTCCCGGTCGTTTATGCCGCGGAAGGGGGTTGACTTGAGGGACCCCACCCCGAGTCTCTGACTCAAAAGTCTGACCTGCGAGACAACAGGATACAGAGTTTTCTTGGGTGCCCTACCCGTAAGCAAATGACTCAAAAGTCTGACTCACTTGGCAGTGAGGGACTTGCTTAGCCCGAGATCGCAGTGAATAAGACATTGATGTCTGATTCTGAGCACTGCTGCGCGCAGTGGATGTACTCTAAGCTACATCGGGCTTTTGGATGATATCGGATGTTTTTCGGACCATATTGGATTAACTATCGCCGGCGTCACGGGCGATGGAAAGCTGCTCTTTGAGTTGAGCGGTATCTTCTTCTCAACCCGTTCTTTCACGACTACGGAAACAACGGCTGTAGCCCGCCAGGACCATAGCAAAAATTCAGCATCTCTCAGCTAGACTGCTATATAGATCGTAGCCATGTACTACAAAATAAACCTCCTACGCGCGTCAGCATAGTGCGAATACAATCCTGTGAGCTGTTAACTGCCTGTCCATTTGACTGCTCCCCTTTGGCCTGTCTGACAGGGTTGAACCTGGAAGGACCGGAGTCCTAGTCAGCATAGCCCGCCGGATCGAAACAGCACACAAGCCCGACCACCTCGTCAAGGTAGCAGTATAGGTCGGGTCCGATCTCACTAAACCTACTAGGCGATATTTTAGACTATTGATGAGTAGTCGGGGATTTGTGGTCAACACGGTTGCCTCATGAAAGCGTGGCCGGAGTTCTAGTCCCGGCCGTGGCAAGGATATGCACTACTGACGAGCTCTAATGAGAGCGAAACTCGAGTCTAGTGCTTCTTTTCGAAAGAGACTGCTGGAAAGTCTATCGGAATATGAAGGCTGCCATCAGATATGAGTGATATTCAGCTTGAAATTAACCAAATCTCCGACTACTCATCTGTATCATGGATTGTTGTATAGCTACCTATGAATCATACCAGAGAGGACCGAGGAAGTGATGTCATCCAAGATTTCAACAGCGATTACCCAAATTGAACGGGTATATTCTCTGAATTAAATGGATCCTGCATCACATCTATTTGCGAAAAAATGAACTCACATTGGAACAAGGCTAGCAGTCCATATCGACGTCGCTGTCTTCTTTTTTCTGCAAACAGCCCTTTGATCACATTATCTTATCCACGAGAGTTTCGATATGATGGGTCCATGCACTTTGAAACACAGTATTACAGTATAGCGTGGAGCTGAACCACATTCATCACGTGGGACACGCATCAACCTCGTCATGATGGGCGGACTAAGATACTGATTCATTAACTCACCGCAGGTGCACATCACTTCGATTGGCAAACTCAGGTAGTAGGCCATGTGTGTGTCTCAAACGAGCAACTTATCACTAAAAGTCGACCGAGTTCTACAAGTTTCACAATTGGATGATTGATATAACTGTCTTATGCTGCTGGAGATCCTCTCGGAACGTACTGATATCCTTCTATGCCAGTTTTCTGTGAGCATTTATTTCCTGTCGCAAAAATTGCGATGCTTCTGCCCACAACCTTCTCCTAGGACCTCGAAAATCGATCGTTCTAGTAGAGTATATATAACAAATGGGATCATTACTTTTACGCATGCTCTAACGGTTTGCGATTACTCGTGTATTATTTCCCTATAGCATAAAATACCAGCTACTACATTGTGATCTGTGTTTTATCACCATTTTGCTGCGTTTTTATCACGTAATCATCAAATATTAGTTGCTCAGCTTATTGGTTCCCTTGAGTACGCGAGCGAACTGTCCTGGAGTTCGATCATTTTGAATATCATTTTGATGTTTGTTTTCAGTAAGAAAAAGCAGTTGTGGATTTTGATTAGTATAAATTGAATATCACAGCTTCCTCACCCGCATAGATCTTTGGGTTAACAACTTCCTAAAAGTGGCAATGAACTCGAGTTTCGCTATTTTCAGGACTAACTGCTAACTGAATTGTATTCACCTTTACTATACTTTCATCTCTATTCTTCGTGCCCATCTTTTCGCTGGTCCTATTTTCTTGATTTTCGTTTATACGCGCAACAATTCACGATGCTAAAAATATGTTGACACTGACATAGAACAATTCCTTTGTTCTCCATCTGGCACCGTGCATCACCGTTTTACCAATTATAAGACTATGTCTCCGTCTTCAATTTCAATTCATCAGGTGTGATTGACCAACTCACCTGATATGACTTGATCGTAAACAAATCTGAGATGTTGCAGTTTGATCGGAACCGCCCTTTTTGTCAGTATGCACAGCTTATGCGTATTTGTATGTGTTTATGCTGTACATAGTCAACAACCCAATGGTACACAGTATCTTAATTAAGTTCGGTGCTCTTGTCGGACCTCATCAAACACAAGTGCACGGCAGGTTCGTCAAAGTGTTCAGTGCATGTAGATCACTAGTGTGTGCGCATCCTCGGAATTACTCCCACTCTTTTCGTTCACGCCTAATTCTAACTGACCTGAATTTGGACTGACCCTCAGGTTTCACGAACTTGAGAGCGGCGTGAACACATTCGAAACACAGTAGTAGACATCGAGAAATATCTTATGATAGCAATCATTGTAGAGGTATTACACATTGCCAAAGCGCTTGTTGTAGGACTTGTGAGAGCGGTCTTCGTATACCGTATGTTTTCCGTAGAATGTGCATTTTCCCCCTCAAAATTGGTTGCAATACGGGACTTGTCCTCAAGAGCTTGATCGCTCCTAGAAATATGGCGTACAATACACCACTGACGTGCACAAAAAAGCGGCGAGCAAGAAACGCAAGGGTAAGAAAACACATCAAGTGTTACGTAACAAAAGGTATGCTCTGCATATAGGTATAGGTGTAGATCTTTACCGAACCTCTGATGGCTGCTGAAAACTGTTAGTGATTTCCCACTGAGAATAATTACACTTGCGTATAATCATCTGATCATGAGTTCGAGTTCCGTTGATTTCGACTACGGTTGTCTAAGATAAGGTAACCTGACAGTACTCATCCTACATTTGACCTAGTATGTTGCATGGCGACCGTCACAATGCATCACGAACTTCAAAAATGCATTTTCTCCATAAGGTTACTAATCACTGCTCATGAGTTCTTGTTTCATGTAACGTATTTTGCGGTTCTGGTGGAAAGTGATTATGTAGGGAGAGCGTACAATCATTCTTGAGATGCCCAAAGCCCAATACAATTTGTTCCTTCCCTGAATCGAGTCAGAGGATGTGTGGGTGAAGCAGCAAGTGTTGCAACATGGGTCACTTGTGGTGACATGCATACCTGGGTTTCTCTTGATTTCGTTCACTATGACGCAAGTTCGGACACTGATTTCACCAACCATGATGGAAGGCGGTTGGAAGTAAATGGAAATGAACGGTTGGTGGGAAATCGTGAGCAGATTTTTCATTCTGCCATTTTTTGAAGGCACAGTTTTTGCCACAACGAGACTGGACCTTGACGTGGTGTGACGGCTTGCGCATCTCGATGACCTATTGGGCTAAACTGGACGGTGTGGTCACCACACCGATAGAGTCACTCATACCAGGCAGGCCAATGGGTAGAGGTCTGACAAACCAGTCTCCTGGTCCTCCAGGTTGGGGGTTGGAAGAAGGTTGGCATCTTTTTCCGGAAAAAGTACCAGTTCTGGTACATTGCCACCCAACCGCTGCCTTGCGGTACAGGCTTTTGAGGCTTTGGTTGAGAACCCTAATCGTTCTCCTGTCTAGGTCTGGGCGTCCTGGCAGTATCTCAGCCCACACACAAC
>LOND01001913.1:2186-23564 GCA_014220965.1 Paragonimus kellicotti | reverse complement strand
GTCTGTGAAGTGAGTGCACTTAGTGATGCGGGGCGGTGAAAGCCGTAAGAAAACTGTCTTGCTGATGACTCCTTACTTTCATCTACAGCTCGGTTGTTTGTTTGCAAGGTGTAGGCACCTTAATGTTGTATGTCTGAATATGCACGTAGTTATTTTTAATGGTTATGTCCCCTCCCTCTCCCTTTTTTTTCTTTTTCTCCCTCTATATGTAGATTTTGGTTTTCTTTCGTGGTTTTGTACCAGTTAAGCATCAGTGTGAACCACTGATGTATTGCTGTCTATGATGCTGATGATAGTTTAGATTTGGGTATTCAAAGGACCATATTGCTACTTTCCCTGCGGTTTGTACTCGTCAACGTGTCAACAGCACGTAGACTAACAAGTGACTCATTTGACACAAGTTTCATAGATTTTACTCTCAGCCGTGCTGTTTCCATTGGATTGTGGAAAATGTTATCAATTTTCGTCCCAATTCAGACAGCATTACTCGATGTGGCTGGATATCGAACATGCGATTCTGTGCCTCGTGTTAGGCGTCGTCACAATTACGATATCCTCGAGTTTAACTTTCCAATATAGCTCTTTTCACATGTAACTGTAATGTTTATTTTTGGATAACTTACTTTCGTCTGTACCCTGCGGATTGTTCAACATAATAAAAGTTGCACCGTTGAATGAAAATCGCCCTGTCCAAACCTTCTAAGTTGACCGAAATCTGTCGACTCATCTCTTTCGTGCCTCGTTACAATTTGCCGTTCTGGTTGTAGTTTGTATTGTTCAAGTGATACGACTAGTATTCCCTCAAGATCCCCTTACACTCAGTCATCCACATTTGGTGTTAGAGAAACCCAAGCCGTCGGACATCTGATGGCCTTTTCTATTGCCGATGTAACCGTACATTGCACACAATTCCCGCTTCAACATTCTGTTCCTCATCAAATACGTGCGTTTTGTTACGAAGACCTTCGAGCAGAGCACTGCGTTCGACAGCCGCCCGCGTTCCTCAAACCCATCTCGACTCTGAACACGTTCGCATCTCCCAAACGTGTGTGGTCATCTCTCAATGATCTGGATCTCAGACAGGTGGGATTGAATCATTCGATTGTGTCACAGTTGATCTATTTATCGACCAACGCGCCTATGCACCAACGTTCGGTCATGCTATGACTCCGTATCCAGGCTTTTTGAAAAGTTCAAGTGACTCTGGAAGCGCAGTTTAAATAGCCCTGGCATCAAGCCCGTCTGGTGGACGCACAGCGGGTTTGAGGCGTGCATATATTCCAAAAGTGCGCCCCCGTCCCTCAGTTGATCACGGTCGTCGTTACAGCCTAAGCGTGCCCCTACTGCCCATTTCGGTCATCGGTTAAGACCCAGTATATCAGACGCCGCTTCAAACCAGAGGTTAGTCATTTGCGTGTGTCGACGGTCTTACAAGTGTGGATCCGGATACAAAATTTGGAGTCCAAACGAAAGAAGTTGCCCCAAAACAGGCCTTCTTAACCGAGTCGGGTTAGCGAATGGCCTTAACGTGCAGCTGTAACCGCAGTCAAACTAGCCGGGCAGTGTTCGGTATGTACCATTATTGTGCAATTTCCGTCAGAATGTCTGTAAGGAGAGCGAGAACTGACACAACTTGTGTAGTGCAGCTCCATATCGTTCCCAGCAGTCGTCTGCATTCTTTAGAAATGATTATGTCAATAGGGGTTTCACCCGTAACATTTTTGTCGAAAAGGAAGGTCCGATAGTTTGTGCTCCAATGAGCCCAGCCCAAGCCATAAGCTTTGGGCTTTGTTGACGTCGGATTACAGCAGATGGATGGGGGTTATTGGTGCATCGAAAATGGGATCTCCGTACGAATTCAACCAGACAGAATATTGCTTCGTCAGTGAATGCTGTCAAATATATATTCCTTTCCGGCAAAGATCATGTACAAAATGACTAACATATGCTCGCATCCGACGTCCTGCAATCCGGTTTGCCGGTATGACCGATTCCTGTATCTTTTGAGTATTCCGTATACATTCGACTTCAACATGTTACATTATTGAGCGAGTGGATGGACACTCTTTTGGGGCTGGTTTTTTTTACACATCCCAAAACATTGCTAACACAGCATGATCAAATAAGACATGTTGATAGGAAGTGAAACAATGCGGCCCAATAACAAGGCCACAAAACTGAGACATGTCAAGCGACGCTTATCGTTTTGTCAGCATGGCTATAAAACGTCACGTCAGAGTCCACAAATGGTGCGATAAACCTAAAAACAACACGGCGTGCCTCGGATTCCATGGGAAAATTGCTAGTTTTCGACCGATCTGTTGGTGATTTGTAAATCTATTTCATTCGTGAATGTAGATTTCCATTATCCGTTGTATGGTGAGGGAATTATCGTGATGGCTCAGTTCGTTAAGGAAATATAGTAAGTCTGCTCTGTCCGTTTGCACTCATCGATGCTTGATGGTTCCCAGCTCAGCGTTGCCTCTCAAGTGTTGAAACGATTAGAGAGACGTATGTGGACAGTCAGGTGTTTATCGACGTGGTCTCTGATAACCAAAGCACAGGGGGTACGGGAACCGAGCGAAGTGACCTAAATTGCGCGTACACCCACGTGCCGGCTAGTTCGACTGTTTACAACTGCGCGTTATGACCATTCACCAGTCTGATTTGTTTAGGAGGCTTGGCTGTTGAGGTAAGCCCTTTGTTTTGGACTCCGGATTCTGTTTCCGGGCCCACACGCGTGGGATGATCGATGGCTAAACTTCATTAATGGGGTAGTCGATGGATGTTCAACTTAGCATGCTAACCGGTTTAGCACATAACGGGGACGTGGATATGCGGATTATGGATACACTGAATTACCATAAATTTGAAGACGAATCTGAGAAGTATGAAATAGATGGCTCGAACGCTGTAACAGCTTTCTGGATTGTTCTGTTAAAAGGAACAGAAGAAGGAACTGCGTCTAGCAAAAAATGCAGACGACTGTTCGAAACGATATGGAGCTGCGCTGCACAAGTTGTGTAAGTTCTTGCACTCCTTACAAACATTCTGACGGAAATTGTACAACAGTGGTACTTACTGATCATTGCCCATATTTCATCGCAGCCTTCCCACTCAGATAAGCCTTGCTATTGATCCACTTTGAACGAAGGCTATAGACTCGAGTTTTGCTCTTATTTGAAGTCATCAGTGTTACATATCCTAATACGAACCGAAGTTTGTGTGCCTGATCTCGTGTTGGTGAGACAAACGTGTTGATCGTGATAAGAATGACTCAATATTCGTATCCAGACGCTCAACAACAACTTTGGATGGATAGCGTTCAGATTAATAATTGGATTGACAATAGCATAACGTTACGAGCAAGTTGTAATACTGAACGTTTCAATCTTCCTCGAAAACGTTCACATTGTTCAGAGAGATCCAGGTTGTTGCAAGTTACGTAAGTAGTATATCAGTAGGGATGCATATTTACTATCACTCTTGTCCGATTTTGTTGCTGTTTATTCGCTGTACAGTCTCCCGTGTGTTGTATCTATTTTAATTTAGCGAAACAAATGAAATTTATGTAGTTTATGACCAAAAGTGCGTTGTGCACTGAAATCCCGGTTCATAAACACGAGCACACTGTTAGCGGAAAAAAAGTGTGAATTGGACAATAAAGATTCCGTTTCATTGAACTACTTTTTACTACACCTCGATTTGTTACGTATTCTTGTTCAGGAGAGTAAGTTTTCTAGTGTACGTATTACGCCAGCTGGTAAAGAACATTAAGAGCATCCCAGCGATGGTTGCTTCAATTCTATAGAATCATTTTTGTGGCGAAATGTGGGCAGGACACGTTCCGACCACGTTCGCCTTTTAAGAGGGTGTAAATGTTCTCGTGCTTGTGCTAAGTACATCGTATATCGTGTCACAGTCTTCTAATGTAAAATCCCGACTACATGAGTTGATTGGGCTGTTCTGTAACATTTATGCTCGGGTGTACCGCAGCATGACTCAGAGTAAGTCTCCTAGTTATATTTCGTTAATCTATTGAAATGCCTACTGTTGAAAGTCTCTCTATCATAACAAATTGACTGATGATCCACACCATTTGAAAGAAATTTTATAATCGAAACATAGTTTTCGCTGATCAGTTAATTTTCAAAACCCCTCTGATCGTGCTATTTGTATGCGTAAAGCTTCTTCAAACAGGAATCCGTTGCTACTTGGAATACCAGTCACCTATGTAAACAGCTCGTCCCAATGACCGCCCGCGAAGTGATAGACAGGGGTTTTGCAGGAAGGTATATGAATTATCTTCCTCAGCTGTTGCGCAGGTTTTTTCCATGGACAACCCTGACGACTATGACCGTATGGTCTAGTAGATAGATGTCTGATTTGTAATCTGCCACTTATCCACGGCTCGTGGGTTCGATTCTGCGGCGTGCGTGGTACTGAGACACAACTAGGTCGAAATGGCTGTCCATCACTTCGGTGATGGTCACTGGGACCTTTCGCGGCCGCGGTCGATGATTGCTGGTTTTCAGGCCGTCATCGATTTTAGCCTACAAGGAAAGGAGGTTCAATAGTTAAGGCAATTCATCCATGCTTACTCGTTCGCACTACTACACATATTCACGTTCTTGTATGTAGAATTTGTGTGTGGCTTTGAGTTTATCGCTATAGCGTTCGGGAGCTTTTTCGATTTAATCCCTGTTGTGTTACTAGAATTGATCGGTCAGCGTCTGTTTTTTTGTCAGGATCGTAAGACTCGTTCAACCTTGCCTCTGAGTGGAGAGCATGCGCGTCTTGTGCAAGCTTTCTGAATCGGTCTGGGACAGTTTAACGCCTTTTAACATAACTTCTCATCACTATCCGGTTAATGTTTGTTTATCTCCATCTATTTGAGCCATCCGTTCGTGGTAGTTCATCTTAATGATTGATTCTATTTGACTTTGGTTCATACAGCATGTCTTTTTGCACCTTCTATCCAAATGATATTATGAATTACGTTGTGATAATGATGTGGTTGTTTTGTAGCGAGCTCAGTCGTTGATGCTTAAGCACGATCGAGAGTTCTCATTGTTATATGTGACCCTTTTTTCCGTTGTTTACGACTTTAGTGGGATCCTGGTTGCAAGAACTTGGAAGATTTTTTAATCTACCTCTGTACCGATGCAGTCGATCGTTGGTTTGTTGAACGAGAAGAAGTTATCAAAGGTATTCGACGCATTAGCTCGTTCGTTTTACGCAAGCTGGTCCCGGTTAATCAAAGTTTATGTTGCGTTCGTCGGCTGCAACTGCACGGCTTGTTTCAGCCTCCACACTCTGCCCGGGCTTGGCTACGGGTTCTCAGCGACTGGGGTCTTCCTCCACTTCAGATACCGTCTCAACAACTTCAAGATCGGTTGATTCACGATCTACTCAGTCTTTTTGATAAGCACTGCCCCGGGCGGTCCCAAAGGTTCGTTCACGATCTTGGACTTGCTCCTTTGGTTTTGTACTTTGCTACATTGGCTTTGAAATTCCCCAACCCTGGTTGGCTTGACAATTGGAGCGGTTTATGTGCCGAGGCTGACTTCCTAGAATGCAACCTAGCAACACTGTTCGACCTGCACACAGTTCGACACTCGCGATCAGCGTCTCATTTTTTCTGGTACGAAGTATTTCCTTTCGCGCTGGCCAGAGGCATTGCATATGTGGATACTGGTCAACTGTCCATGAGTGTGTGTCATGAACAGTTACGGATGTTTTTAGACCACATCCTGACAAATTGTCCTTCAATGCGCCCGCAGAATCTGTCAATCACAAATGACAATCTCTTCCTAAAACTACTTTCTCATTTCCCAGCCTCAAGCAAAGTTCCCGGTCACGAACTGTTTATCCGGGCAGTTGCTCATTACATTTTACCTTGGTTACTCGAAGTGCATTGGAAATCTGTCAGCTCTGGTTGTCTCGTAACTTCTACGGTACATGCACTATCTCATCCTTTGCTACTCGAGACCATTCTGGACTTTTCACCATCTTTAGCACAGAATTTGATCAGCAATATTAAAGACTGGCCTCATCGAGTCTACCATAATATGACGCCTTTGTTTGATTGTTTGCTACTAGCATACACAGAAACTCAGTTGATTATCAACACACTACCTGATAATCCGATGTACATGCTTTCCACTGATCATTCGACCATTCCCTCGACCAGTCCCGTTCCAACTGTTATGGCCGAATGGTTCCTGAATTTCAAGACACACCCTTGCAGTCTAAGCCATCTATCCAAACAATGCATTCGCGTCCATTTACGTCGTTGTCAGTTAGTTCGAAACATTGTCGGTTGTCCACAAACACCGCTAAGTCAACTGATCGTACAACTTCCGATACCGCAAAGTGTTCAACAATGGCTCATCAGCTCTAAACTGAGGTGACTAGTTTTGATTATTTTATTTCGTTGTGATTTTACTCAATTTATCGGTGTTTCGCATTGAACCATTGTCTACCCAGCTATTTTGGTGTTGCAAATCGAGCCGCTATTTTGGATCGATTTCCTTCAAAATCTCAACGCGTTTATGCTAATTTGTCTGATCTCGATTGTGATTTGTTTCTTGATGTATATACTTTCGAACAAAACAGTCAGAAAATGAAGACTAGTAAATGATGGTATATCTACTTTTGTTTTTGTCACGTTTCTCATTCTTGCTTGTGTGTTTGCGTATTCCACTTCAGCCTCTTGTCATGTTTCTGAATTCAGGTGCGAATTTGTCACGCTGATACTCCGGTTTCGATCACATTGTGGTCATCGCCGTATGATCGTTGCGTGTGTACCTCTATCCTAATGATCGAAGATATCGACCATGAGTTACTGTTACACTAAAAACACCATCCTGAAACCACCCAACTGAAATGTAGTTCTTTTCGCAGTTTTCATTTGCACTAGACAGTTGTTGACCTAAGAGGTAATATCTAATTGAACTCACGCGACAAGAAAGCTCGAGTGTCTTGAACTCTTTGACAAGCCACAGTTTCAGATTGGAACGTCATCTATTTGGATTACAATGCTGTGTACATTAAATCACTTCATTTGTTCCGGTAGCCTTGCTTTTGACATTGTCTGTAATTTAGTATACTGTTGTTTTCATTTACTAATCTCTTCTAGATATTCATAATGTGTGCTATTTTTTTTTCTTTTTTTGTCGCCTTTTCTATGTGGAATAGTTTGCGGATTCATATTTTGTGAACATCAAAGGGTTTATACATAGATGAGGTCCTTAAACATCCTAGCACCTAGAACTACGCGGTATAAATCACTTTGCAGCTGTTCTTATCGGACATCTGACAACATGTTTTGTTGAATATTCAATCGTATTCAAAGCAATAGATAAACTTTATGTTTTGACCGAAAGGACCCTCATTTTTCACGCACTGTTGAACAGTAAATCACATTTCGAATTATATTCTCGGGTTGAAACGATGGTTTGCAGCGCTCAGCCCCTAGTTACCTGGTGAGCACATTTTTCATCAAGTGCAAAGTCCTCGTTCAAACTTGTCGTACTCTTGCGAATATATTCTCCCGGGGTGAAAAAAAAAACAATTTGACACTGTGTTAGGGCGTCTTGTTTACTTTGCTTTTGATGAATACCGATCAGTTATCCAGTCATAGACTCTCCATGGTCATTCGATTTAACACAATTTCATAGAACTCAGTATGTTGACTAACAAATACCAAATCAATTGATCGGTCGGTTAGAATGTAGAAACCGACCGATGAGTCACGGTTCCACTTCATGAAGTCGGTTGGATGACATCAACGTTCCCCTTATGCAGAATACGTGTGGTTCCGTACCTAGTTAATTCATAGGAGGTAGTTATTCTTGTGATGAGATTGGACTGGAAGCGGTTTCTTGATTGGAGAAGGTTCAGCCAATCAGTGTTCGCGCACAAGCTGCTACAGACGGAATTATGGTCAAACTGGCGCCAACCAATCATAGACGGCGATCAGCTGCTGTTGAATGCGTATGTTTCAAACAACCGAGTTGCTAGATGCAAGGTCGTGGAACAACACAGCAACAAACTGGCCAATCAAAACGCGAGAACACCTGTCGCCTAATAGCAATCGTAAATACTGTTGTTCCTTATAAAAGGTGCTGTTTTTCCAATAAACTGAGATTGCTTAGTGCAGCTCAGATTCCTGTTCTGATTTTCTCTCGATTGGGTAGCTCAGCAAGCGACAATCCCCCCTTAATCGCACCATCAATTGCTGAAGCCCAAATGGGTCTAGCACGAGAACATCCACTTCAAATAAGGAGCGGCTGACGCTGTCGAAGTCGACTAAGCTACTGAAGATGACGTGTAGTAACGAGAGAGAAGTGGTATTCGATACTCAACAACGATCATGTGAACGGTGATTGCTGAGACGCCCATAGCTGCTGCCAATTATATAGGTACTGGGCTGACTGTTCTGCACACAGTTTTCCATTATGTTGGGAAGACGTAACGGATTGATCCGAGTGTCTCTTGATGCTCACACCGCAGTATTTAGATCAAATCGCCTGCGAGACTTTTTGTGGTCCTTGCCACATCTCCCAGGTATATCTGGCAAATCATGCACTATTGTGGTGGATTATCAAGCCGGAGGTGAGAGTATTCCAACACTTGGCGGAATACCTCAACGCGGGGGGAGGTACGTCCAAAAGCCCACAGCGAGCGGATCGGGGACAACGTGGGCGACCGGATGAGTCATCGCTCGACTGGATCGGACCAACGGGCGAGGCATGGCAGGCAAAATAGGATGGACGACCAGATCGGGGGCGCGATTATTCCAACACTCAAGAGGAATATCTCGACACGGTCGTAGAATACGGTCAAAGCCCACAGTGGATAGATGGCGGACAACACGAGCGACCGGACGAGCCATCGCTCAACAAGATCGGACTAACGGACGAGGAGTGGCAGACGGAAAACCCCCGATAGAAGGCGCCGATCACACACGTAAACCGGGCAGAAGTGCACACGACGTGTGAGCGGAAACCGGGGCGTGTTGTGGACTGGAATTCTGACTCATAAACGCGAGCGCGTGCGTAGCATGGTAACCAGCGTGTTGGACAATAAAGATTGTGCTTTATTGGACGCCTTCTCGCTACACTACTACCGTACTTCTCCCTGCTGAATCGATGGGGCCGATCGACCCTAATAGAAATGCGCGTACACCCCTGTCCTACCCACAGCAAGCTAATCTGGCTGTGTTTTCAGCGATGTATTGTGCCCGTTCGAGAAGCCTTCTGGTCTGGACTCTGGATTTTGTTGCGGGGACAGATCCACGACCTATGCTATGTTTTGGTTGGTTTTCGCAGTGAATTTACCCGGTCCTGGTACGTCTGCCTTCAGCATGTGCGTATGCATCGGAACTTTGGATCCGGTACCAAAATCCGGAGTCCAGACCCAAGGCCTACGCAACCGACACGCCTATTAATCGAGTCAATTGGGCGAGTAAACGGGTATAAAACCGCCAAAACCACACCCGGCTAATTTGGTTGTATGTAGATTCTGGGGGTGTACGCGCATTTCTCATCAAGTCGTTCGGCTCCATCGTCCCAGTGCCTTGCTACCACGGTACACGATCGATAGCACCTGGTTGCTCGCATACGCCTCTGTAACCGATTCAGCGTTTGAAGAACAATGTCCGATTGGGGACCAACATGCGCTGGTGATTTCAAATGGGCAAAGCAGAAATTCAACATTTTCCTAACGTTGTAGACTACTCGGAACGCTTCATCCGGATTTATTTGATGGCCAGTGTCAAGTAAGTGGGAGCCAATCGCACTGGAAATAGGCTTTCTCGAACCGCTGCGAAGCCATTTCGGTAGGTGTTCACGAATCCTCTCCGATAGCCGCCTTGTGGTCCTCCCAACGTAACCGGCTTGACAACAACAGGTGAGAGAGTAGATACAGAAAGACGAAGAGAACTTGGGCAAACTATCCTTAAGGCGTGGCACCAGTACCGGGCAGGTGTCGAACGATACGATAAGTCTCGCTGCAGGGTAGGCACTCTCGACCGCGTTTGAAAGTCTACGGCTAATTATTTCACTGTTAACCTCACCTCTATATGAAAGACAGATGAAAACCGGCTTTTTCTCCGCTGTCTGGACGAGTTCAAGTTTCGTACCGGAATGCAGATTTTTGTCTATGAATCTCTCAGGGTATCCATTTCCAATGAGAGTTTCCCGAATATATCTTACTTCCTCCTGGAGAGTGTCCGGTGTACAGATCTTTTGCGCTCTGTTCAAGAGACAACGTACCAAATTTCTTTTGTACTTCAACGGGACAAAACTGTGAAAATGTGTGTATTGACCCGTCCACGTTCTTTTCCTATGAATTGATCTTTGAATTGTTCCCTCTGGTTGACGAAGCAACGCGACATCTAGGAATGAGAGTCTGTTGTGATGTTCTAGCTCGACAGTGAACTTTATATTCGGGTGTGCTTTGTTGAACTCATCTAGTATGACCTGGGGATCATCATCGTTTGGAAGAAGACAAAAAATATCGTCCACATAGCGTTTGTAGAGCTTGCACTTAGTTACGATGTGATTGAGTTCAGTGGTCTCTAGTTTGGCCATAAATATATCTGCGAGTAGCGGACCTAGAGGTGAACCCATTGCTACTCCATCCTTCTGCCTGTATAACTCTCCATTTAGTTTAATAACAATAGGTGCAAAACAAAATATCTTCAATTAGTGAAAGATATAACACCAATATTTAATACGATGCAGGCAAACATCCTGAGAAGGCACCCGAGTTTTGAAACGTAGACGTATACAACTTGCTCATAATATTTGTATTCTTCATCCATTTATCAATAGTTCTTTCAATTTTCCATCCCCGTAAGTTGATCAATCTGTTCGGTCCGATTCAATGATAGATGAGTTTCGATAGTTCTCGCAGTGCGAACATTAGTAAATAGTAGAATTCATCCAAAGACACCTGTAGTCATTCCGGACGAATGCACTTGGAATCACACTGCAGTTCAAAGGCTCTCCGTATAAGGTCGAGGTTTTATTTAGGCTTAATAGGAGATTATTACGTTGTGATAATTGATCGGTTCATATATCTCCCATACCACTTAAAGCCTATCAGCATGATAGCTGAATGTACATGTCCAGGTCGCAGCTCTATAATGGCATCCCTGTCTTTGTGAACTTTGGGGAAGACCCAGGTACAACGTTGTGAAATGACCTTCCGTAGTGTGATCACTTCACGCAGTGCGAAGTTGACTCGATAGACGTTCTGCTTGCAGTTCAATTTGACGAGTAACTGAAGCTTTTTCTCTAATTGCTGTCTTCTATCTTATCCTTTCCGTTTCTCGAAATTTTGAAGCATATCTGATATATCGACGACATTTTGCAAAGTATCAGTTTCAAGTAAAACTATTCCCGCTCCTTTGTCAGGCTTCATGATTAAAATATTCTGGTTGGATTGCAACTCTCTTATGGCGTCTAAGTGTTCACGCTTCAATAAGCTGCACCTCGGTACCTTGCTATTCAGATAAGTATAGCAAGCGTTCACGAGAGTAGACTTACAGTGTTCAGCATTAAATTCTGATGAAGTAACGAGTCCATTTAGTTGAGCATGTAAATTTTCAAATTGAACTTCTGTGTCTAAGCGGTTACATTCAGACTTCGGATGACAAAATTTTGGGCCTAGTGATAGCGCCTCCAACATAGTACGGCTTAACGTCATAGAGGACAAGTTGTGAACGTACCGTTCTGGTTCTTTTGGAAACTCAGCTTGCGGCTTGATTGGATTCAAACTACACAGCAGCTTTTTCTTCTTGTTGTCCACTTGCTTTTGCACTTCTGTCTGTACGTATTGTTCGAACAACCTCCTGTCCTCCTCGGGGAGCGTCTCCACAGCAATCACACGCTGAGACCGATTACGCGTTAATTCGTCAATTTTTGAAGACCACGAGTCTCTTTCGTTTCCTGCATGCGGGGTCCAGGGCACCGTAATGTACTGTGCATAATACAGATCCTAACATCACATGATATGTTGGCTTGCGTGTCTGTCCGCGGTCTTGCCAGAGTGCTTAGCACAACCCAAATCCTCGCGTCGGCTACCTATTACTTAGAAAGCCCAGAAATATTTATGGATCCGGTTGGTTCGCTTTCTGTTGAGTTCCCATATAATGTTCGTTGTTCTGTCTTTGGTTAAAATCAGAGCTTTGTTGTGAACGCACCGCAGTATGCTATTCACGGCTGCACGCGCGGATAACGCCTTTCGAGTCCAACGGCACGGAATCATGCAGTTTGTGAGTTGCCGTTCGTCTTTCTCCCATGTGTTCGAGATTTTATGTGTTAGCCTGCCAACTGATCAGCTTTTATCTTCATCGATTGTCACTACCAAGAATAGCAAGGCAAACGTTGGAAGTAAACCCAAGTTCAGGTCAGTTGACTGCGCACGTGCTTCGGTGACGAGTGTTGCAGGTAGACGATAGGACGGAATGATTGACACATGTGAGGGGGGTCTTTGAAGTCTTTACATCAAACTTCGGCCATATTTAAAAGTTTCAGCTTTCTTTGTGTGTGGAGGAACGGTCGACGTTGTCCGAAGACGAATGCCCTCATCACAAGAGAGTTCCAGAGAAATATGTAAATCTGTTAAGATCAGTGTGCCCGCTCTGCGCCGACAGTTTACGAACAACTGCTCGTGACGTTCATCGCTCCCAGTTGTGTACGCCAAGGATGTCCAATTTCCCCGTTTCGTGGGTGACATTCTTGAAGGTACGCTCGATGACTTCAATGAGTTTGATGTTGAGTTTCTTTCTGGCACCAGGGTGACCAACATGGCGTGTGCGGATGACATTGTCCTGTTTAACCCCTCCGCCAAAAGCATGCTGAACGAGGCGAATTACCAGGCTAGTTTTTTTGGGATGTGGTTTGCACCTTCAAAGTGCAAAGTGCCGCTTCAAAACTGGGGCGCTTGAGACTGTGGAACAGTTTCACATACTTGGGTAGCATTATCTCGTCAGCCTGTAAGTATTGCTTTTGAGACATCAACGAGGATAGTAAAGGCACATGTTGACTTTTACTAGCCAATATCATTCATAGCGTCGAAAAGACGTCCGGTTGTCACTGGAACGCTTGTGTGCGTCTTGTTTTGTTCATTGGTCCATTCGCGACGTAGATATCAATAGACTTACTGTGCTTGCCCATCGTTGTCTCTGCCATTCGCCCCATAACAAATAAGATGACCGCACAAGCAATGCCACAGCTCGCCAGCGTCCCTTTGAGGGCGGTCGGGATACACGACCTGTTGGTTAACAAATCACGTCGCACAGTCTGCGATGGTTTGCCTCACCGCAGGTAATATGCTGAGACCATCATCAGTTGGTAAGACCGTGTGGTAGCTAAGCGACAACGTGGTGCCCCACTATAAGGACCCCACTTGTTTCACTGAGTAAAGTGGATAGATGTCGCCAACCCACTTGCGGTCTTCGTGATCACCCACATCGCTGGCCTGTCCAGAATGGCAATGTGCTTCAATCTGTGGCGTGTCTTCATTGATATCATTTGCAGTCCTTCCGCTTGATGTTGCTTTATCAATTTTTATACTTTTTAGTAACCTTTTCTTCTAACCTATTTCATGTCACTTTTGCCGTGGTCGACAACGCATGCCCCATAGTCTTCTGATCAGGCTCGTGACGTTTACGAATGAATGATTGGAAGACATGCAGGTTAATTAAATGCATGTCCAACACACTCGATTATTGTGGCAGCACGTTTTGGTCAAAACATGTCTTTAACGCACTACCACATTTTAGCTCGATTCAATGAACCGTTCCTTGTCCAGTGACATGGTGCATCGACTTACGCATCTTTTTCAAAATCAAGGATTCAACATAACTACGAATAACTTCTTCTATAGTGCGTTGCTGGCAGTGCCCCTAGCTCTGCGTCGTATATCAGTTATGATCACTATGCGCCTGAAACCTCGCGAAGTCTCACTTAAACTCGAATGGTTGTCTCTTGATGTATATGGGAGATTTCTGAGGGACGAAGCCGGAGAACTACTGTCAGTGAAGTACAAGACAGAGTGGAAAATCACAATAATGCTGCATTGCCATTCCATAAAAATGAGAAACGATGAAGTAACTGTAAAAAAAACGATAATTCCCTGCCTCTTCAATATGCATTGATGTGATGTTAACGTAGGTTTTAGTACGCAGACGATTTTGTCATCGTGCAACGCTACGTCAGGTATTGGCAGTTTGAGAAAACATGCTTGCTATGGCGACTCTAAACCTCTGGATGTGTTACGAACTGTATCACAATCACGGATTTCTGTTTTGAACTTTTTTTAATTTTTCCGAATAGTCTGTGCTTCGTTTTCTGAGTTCTTGTTCAGCGCGGAAGGCCATATTTTGTATAACCAAACCGAATTTTTAGATCGTGAAGTGATTGAAAGTTGCCAATTCAATCCATTCATGCCTTTGCCTGATTGGATACCGAATCCAGAGCACCTAACAAGGATGGAAAGTTGAACATGTTTGACACAAATTTGCCCTAGATACCAATAGTTTTTTTTAGCTGGGTATCGTGCCGATCCGGTTTTGGTGAAGCTTACTACACCGGTTTTTCCCGGCTGTTGATAACCGCTACAGTGTCTCTCACCTTCCATCTCTCTCAAATGTGAAGGTATCTACAGTTCCGTAGTCATAACAATCATTCGGTTAGGGTCATTTCAGATTGATTCTATAATGAAGCGGTCAATCTTATGATAGCAACCCGTAGACCGTCCGAACCACCAGCATCTTGTATTGTTGTTAAGGTTCATGCCAACATTGAATGGCTTACACTCGGATCTCCACTTGCACACTTTCATTGAATATCCTGTTACTCGTCCATCCGCTTTCGACATTCCAACCGAGTGTTAAACTCTCTAGTCTTTGTTCGGTATCATTATGACCTCACTGGAATTTTATCGGGTCAGAGGAACGACCAAGAGTCACACTTCTGTTCGGATAAGCGGTGGTCGGTAAACAGGTGCTGATCATTCTTTAGACGTCAAGTAGACGATCGATATCCAATAGTATACAACAATGGTTTGCCAATGCTTGATCGAGACTTTGGTTGAAGTAACTTGAACATCTCTGACGGTTAATCGATGGTTTCGTACATAGACTTTCAACCAGCTCCTTTCGAACTGAAGCACCAGACTCGGTTACTCCACCTAATAAAAGGCTTTAGTAGTATCATATCCGGAGTTCAAACTGTGGTCATTTTCTCATGGGTTGACCGTGTTAACCACTGTGTCGTTGACCTTCCATCAGTCAGGACCGACTTATCGCCTCTTATCTGTGGTGTCCAGTTTTTCCTATAACTTCGAGGATAGATAAATTGACTGTCTTGTTATCTTCAGTCAAACATTCCAAGACCGGGTCTTCTCAGTTAAAGTGAGGTCACAAAGTATATTAAACTTGCTGAGCGCTGTTTCGCTTATTGGTGAGTATCCGTGATTGCCACGAATAATAAATTACTCGCGTTCGATTACCGCATTCACATTCTGAAAGACTGTTTGGCCTGTTACTGCCAATTAGAGTTAACAGAACAGCTACTGTATCTCCTCTCAAGCCAATCGAGCAACGTGAGCAGCACCGATAAGCAGACTTGGCTGAACGATTACACATGACGATTCGATCGTGACTGATTCGTGGCGAACAGTGTAGTAGTCAATATGATTGCTTTGTGAGATGACGAACCGGAGTTTGAATCCCGATCAGAAACGTGCACTACAGACGAACCTTAACAAGAGTGGACCCTGAGTCTGATGTTTCTTTTTGGTAGGAGATCGCTGAAAAGCCTCTTTAACTATAAAGACAACAACAGACTGCCTTATTCATTCCGGGCAAACGAGTGTTCAGCCAGTTTATTTAAGTCTTGGTGCTGGCTATTTTTCTCCAACCGCGTATTCCTAAAGTAAAAATATGCTTTCCTCCAGAATCAGACCAGAGTTGTTGGCACGATTTTATCTTATCCTCATGGTTAGTTTCCTCCGGTCCCTATGACTCCGTTGTCGATATATTAGGCTCATTCTAATATCAAGTAAAGTGGACACCGTCCCGAACCGAAATTATCTGGCAATCGCTAATATCAATCGCCCAGTAAAGTAGTTAGTTCGCTGTTAAGAACGGTAAAAGTTTGTTTTCCGCATCTGAATTATGTGACGCAAAATGTATTATTTTCTTATCATTACATGAAAGTTTCGACGTCTGTTGAACGACATCGGTTTAGGTTGTTCTGTGTAGCGTTGCCAATTAAACACTTAGGCTTGAGTGATAATTTTTCGTTGTCTGCAACGTTGTGAACATTAACTTCTGACAATTTGGATAGAAGAATTGCCGCTCACTTTGGCTTGTCGAGAGAAAAACTAGACGAACAGACAGAGCAGTCTGCCACTCACTTTACGAAAGCAGCACCCCCCATAAGATGAGGTTGATGCATGCGTGCGTGTAATATGTACCCGTAATTTTTGCTTGCACTGCTAACGAGGATGAATGCCACAGACTTCTGATAGAGACCACTTTTTGCCGAACCCGCCCGTTGTGGATTTCTTTACAGCAAGACCCTACTGCAACCTTGGACCCAGCGAGAACAGCTGCGACCTTCGAAAGAATCTCTGGAATCCGGACTCTCTGCTGCAATTGAATCCGTGAGATCGTTTGAGGCATAAACTCAGTCAACTTTGATTGCTATCCAATTTGACGTTATAGAACAACTGGAGTACGTATACTCCCACGGCAGCTAGCAAGTCGTTCCCACGGCTGCATCACTTGGTCACACTAAGAAAAGTCTCAGAGTTGAAACAAGCATCACTGCAATGTTCGCAGTGTTTTCTGTCGGATGGTATTATTGCTATTAGTATTGTACGTCTGGAAATAAGTTGAGTGTCAATTCAACGTCACAAATAGTCAGTAAAAATGAGTAGAAACGAGGATAAAACGCGTGCAACAAAATATACAAAGACAATAAGACGTAAAAACCCTTTTTTAAATCTTATAATGCACGCGCTGGTTGCCGGCAGTTGCCAGGCCCAGACATAGAAGCACACATCCAGAACAGACAAGCGGTAACGCACAGTTGCAGCAGAGAACCTTGGAGAAACCAGACGATCATTGGTCACTACATAAGGAGTACACATTCTAGAGTTGTAATCGTGCCAAAACGTTTGCTCCGCTTTTTTGCCAAATTGGGAAGTATCACAGTATACGACATTCTAGGACGAACGGGAGAAAATTCCACAGTCCCTGAACTAAAAACTAGTCGTAAAAGGCTGACTTGTGTTAGCAAGCTTAACAGAAGCATTAGAACAGGGGACAGATTAGCAATCTTGTTTGCTGACTGGACGCACGTGAAGAAAAGCCACTTAAGTTATGGCGAAAAGCGGTAGAAATACATTGTCAGACATCACAAGGTTTCCTCGTGATAAATGAGTGTTTACATTTGTCCTGGTTTTCACTTCCATCAGATGAGATTGAGAGGAAACATTCACTTTAAAAACAGAAACAACTCATGACGGCAAATTTGATCTGTTTGTGGACATTTTCCGCTTTAGATGTAAGTGTTTCACTGTTGGATTTCTCGCCACTGTGAAATTTCTCCAAACGAAACGATCATAATTATCGTATAGATGAAAGCCCAATACTTGGAGGTGGTAGGCACATGCTTCTGAAGGTCAGTCGCACCATCACGTGTGTTGTTTCGGAGCGTGCGCGCATTCACAGTACTGGCCTTGTACATCACGCGCTTTGTCTGGTAGTAAGTCGCAGACGTCCAGGTTGTCCAAAGTCGAGAATATTGATGGTTAGCAGTCTAACATCTAGACAGCATTCGTTTTGTCAGCCTCAAATAATGCTTAATTTGCCTGGTGTTTCATCATTAAAATATTCTTCTACTGACTTCTAAGGCCGATTAGCGATCATAGTTCGTCGTTTCGGCATATACTCTGCTCTCGTGAGGTATCCCAAGTGTTCCAACAATTGCGAGGTTTTGTACTTGACCAGATGTCTTGGTGAAACTAGGGCTGTTTGGAAGATTTACCAACTTCAGTGGTTGTGTTTTACTTGATAGATTATCTGATGAGAACTGATGTTGGATACGCTCAGCCCTATCGGCACTGATTCACCTTTGTTATCAGTGCTAACGACACAACTTGAGACTTCATGAAGATGTATGATGTACCTAACCTCTGCACACGAAATCCTTTCGCATCGTCGTTCACACGAGTAAAGTTGTCTACTTTCAATCATCGGCGTCATCTTGGTATTAAACGTGTTTGGTAAGACCATCACATAACCACTAGTGTGGTTTGTTGTAGAGTTTTCAAAACGGGTGAATGTAATATGCGAATTGCGTGTTTATCTCATTTTACAAGCTATATTGGCTTAAATAAGTTGTGCGAATACCAACACTTGTTGCCCAACAGTTGATAGATTACAAACGTCAATCAGGTGGTCAACGTATGTGATGTGTTCGCGGGTTGAAGCCTTGGCCTCTTCGAGCTTCATTGCCTTTGTAACTGAAGTCCAGCGAACGACGTCCTCAGAACTTATGCTTTCGTCGTAAGAACTGAGATTTTTTTGCTAATTCCGTCCCAATTTTTTCCCTTCTTTTCACTATTTTTCACTTCATTTTAACAGAAGCATTAAGGTATGTTGATCGATTTTAGCTAGCGTCCTACGAATCAACAGTGCCCGCTTTATTATACTCGATTTCACCCAAGCAGGTGTCAAGCCTAACGGAAAGACAATAAACAGATTACAACAGAAAATACTCCTTCCTAAAAAAAAAAAGACAGACGATTTTAGGTTATACTGACCTTTCTTCCTGTCCTGAACCGTTTTGGTGGAAAATGAATGGTATTGACTGAAGTGTAATTATGTATGTAAAATAATGTAGGAGTTTTACTCCAGCGAAATTCAAAACTTTCCAGCTACATACTAAAAAGCAGTGCATACAAATAGGAATAGTATAACCAGTTCCATTTGAAGTAATAGAAGCGGGCAGAATGTGATCCAGTTTGCGATACATTCACGGTCGTGATCGGTAACCACATCATCATCCATCTTTATTATTCCTAGACAAAGCTGACCTTCCCTAGCTAGCCGATACTGATAACTGATAATGTCCACAAAGGAACTCGGACGGAGTGCTCAATTAAACAGTCAAAACTTAATTCTCTTGTTAGGTAAGAGATAACTGAATTGCCTTGAAACGAGGCCTAAACAGATCAGAATTAAGGGGACGATCAGAATCGGACCATGTTTTGGAAGCGGACGACTTGTATGATTTGGAGTGTTAAATCGATAAGTTTGATTCGACCGGAAAGTAGAATACCACTACCGTCAGACAAAACTGCCTCGTGGATTTGGAAAAAGTTCTTATCCTCAGAAGTCTTGAAAAAATTATCACAGAACAATATAAATGCTGCAATTTGGACTTATACAACTTAGGACCAGAGAGTTGCACAAACACAAAAAACGAAAATAATCAGAAGTACTTCTTGGTCGTTCTATTTTAAATGCAACTGGAAGTCAGCTTAAATCGTTCAAACTTATTTTAGATGAAGGAGGTAGCAACTGTGGACCTCAGAGCTTGTTGGTGAGATGCATGGTGAACAGGCTGCACTCTTTTGGAAGCTGCCTGCGTCACATGGTGGCTAGTTGGTTGGACATTACATCCTGCACAACTGTATACCGCCGATTTTGTGGCTTTGCCAGTACATTTCAGCGACCGTGGTGCTTTTCTTAAATGTTTTTAATCTGCGTCTGACTACTTCGACACACGCGAGTCTGATCGTGTGGTTAATACTCTATCCTGTTCAGCCACGCATAGCTAGATGCTTATTTAAAATCTGGGTTTGCGCTCTTCTAGGTTGTTTTGTTTGTTATATATCCCTAATTACTCCGCACTTAACGTTCATCTTCACTACTCTAGACATCCAAAGATTAACCTGTGCTGTTGAACGAAATTAGTTACAATAGCATTGACTCGAACCTGACATAAAAAGTCACAGTTGATGCTAACGGCCCGTCGCAAATTTGCGTGCACACTGACTGAATATTCTGGCAATGTACCGTTGCAATCACTGCTTGTTCCCCGGTGTCCATCGATTGTGTAACTTGCTGCGTACTGCCCATTCACCCAACCCCTGTTTCACTCTGTTCAACACATTTCCATCAGGCTCACCGTGCTAGCTCTTAACGGACGACATCCGGCGATCGATCGCTACTTGGGAAATAGACAGATGATTCACGATTTTGTTGCGTGAATTTAGAAAGAGTACGCGTGTAGAGACTCAGGGATGAGCGATCCAACGATGGCATGAACATTCCTATAATACAAGATCATGGTCGATTCAGCCCATACATGCACCGCTATGCGGTCAACTACATGTAGTGATCTGGTTTATCTGGATCACTTCTTCAATGGTTCCAGCTACAAAGACTTATTGGAAGATTTAAGTAGTAGGTATTCCATCAACCAAGTTTTGTTTGCAGCTAGCCACCAAAATTGCACTTAACTGTTTTGATCCGACAATGGAGAACAAAATACTGCATATCTTGCTGTCATTTTCGCAATAAAGTGTGTTATGTTGTTCTTTCAGCTGTCTCAAACTCCCAATGTAATACGTGTTTTAGCAATGGTTCTTCCAACGCACCGTATGGAAGTGAAATGGAGGATTCCGGAAATGCTGAGTTCTCCAACGGCGTATGTGAGTCGTTTACAACAACTGTAAGAAAATGCGTTGGATTTCAAGATGCTACAGACTATCTTCAATTTCACGTGAAGTCGCATGTATGTCCAGAGTTTTCAAATTACAGGAATTCATAATGAACTTCTTAAACGCCGTGGATTTAGGATTACCAGATACAATGAAATAAAGCTTGAAGCTAACGCTAAGTTTGACGCAGAATTGAAAATTCAAGTGCAGCAGCTACTGGAATTGTACTTTAGCGAAATAAAACGTAGAAGTGCTAACGATGCAGTTACACACATCATACAGGTGAATTATTCCCTTGCAGTCACTGCAAGTGATTACTAGTACTCAGTCTGCACAGATCACACATCAGCATTCGTAGACAAAACAAATGACCAGGAGAAATTGGCATCGTCTAACTGAATGGAATGTGACACAAAAAGAGAGCTGCCCTCGTTCTCAATTCGTTGGAATTTCACGTACTTGCATTCGACCCTCAATATCGATCAACTAGGTGACCCTCGAGTGACAAAAGTCATTCAACGATTAATCGATTTTTAACACGAAATCGCTGTATCTGCCACAGACTCCCACACAACTCAAAGCCATACCCTGATTGTCATACGCAGTGGGACAAAAAATCAA